>CABHPR010155588.1:0-21661 GCA_902168415.1 Peromyscus melanophrys | reverse complement strand
GCCCGGCTAAACCTCCCTTTTAACTACTGGAGTGGCCTTAATAATTTCACCAATATGTCTTAGCTGAGGTTTGTTGGGTTTGGGTGCCTAGATCCAACATATTGTCCAGTTCTTCTGGCTGATGTGGGCTTTGTTTGTGCCTATGGGGTATGTTCTTCCAACTGATGTTGTGCTTGTGCCTACGGCATCTGTTCTTCGAACTGGTATAGGTTTTGCCTGTGCCTGTTCTTACAATTGGTGCAGCTGTTGTTTTGTGCCTTGAGGGACTGCTGATGTTGCAGGGGATACGTGGCAGGGGGTGGGGTGCGGGAGGGGGTGATAGGTTCAGTGGGTTTGGGTAATATTGTGAGTCTTGTGGATTACAGAGTCCAGTAGGTGGCAGCAGTGGTGGAGGGGCCTGCCTACTGGACTCTTACCTGCTGGCGGGCTGCTGGGGCTAAGGTGGGAGGGTGAGGGCACAGGATGTTCCCTGAGCCATAGGACATAGAGATTTGGGCAGTTCAGCTGGAAGACCAGTCACTCACCTCTTCTTCCAATTGGTGCAGGTGGTGCCTCTAGGGGATGCTGGTGTTTTGCGGGATGTTTGGCCAGGTGGAGGATGATGGGTTCAGTGGGTTTGGGTGGCAGAATGGGTCTTGTAGGTTACCCCATTAGCAGCTCTTGCATGTGGTTCTAGTGTTGCTAGGTGACCTTCAAAAGAATCAGAAAGAATTCCATCCTAATGGATTTTAATCCATTTTTTTTTCTCGGGATGTGTATCTTGGGGCTTCTTCACCAGAGAGGACAAAGGTTCATCCGGCGCTCACAGTAGAAGTGACAGGGAAATCAGCCAGAGGACCCAGAGATATGCTGCTCCTTTAACCTTTAGGCCTTCCTCACACCACATCTGTGCTCCATAAAGACTCTCATGCTATTGACAACCACCCTGCAATCACATGTTGACTGTTACAGTCTTTTCTAAATAATTTGGAAATCTGTATTATAAGCCTCTACCAAGCTTAGTAAACACAATTTCAGAATAAAAACAAAAGCTCAGATGTATATGCAAGAAGAACAGTTATAATGTTGTTTATAACTGAATAAAATACAGAACTAGATAAATTAAAAGGTTTATGAATTAAGTATGACATAGCTATTAACAAATATTTTTGAAAAATACTTAAATATATGATATTACGCTCATTGACTATCAGGCTGGAGAGATGGCTGAATGGTTAAGAGAGGTTAAGAGAACATGCTGCTCTTCCTGAGGAACTGGATTTGATTCCCAGCACCATCAGGAGGCTTACAACAGCCTGTAAGTCCAGCTCCAGGGGAATCTGACCTCAGTGGGCATTTGCATTAATGTGCATATACCCACACCCACACACATACACATAATTAAAACAATAAAAATAAATAACTTTTTAAAAAGTGATCACTGACCATCTTATTAAATATAAAACCATATATAAAAAGTCTATTCTAAAAGAGCATTATATATACATACATATATACATATGGAAGCCACTCAAGGAGATATGATAAAATTTCAGTTATTTATTACAGAGTGGTGGAATTGGGTGACATTTTTATTCTTGATAAATTTCTTATCTTCTAAGTTTCAGCAATGAAATCACACTGCATATAGAACCAGAGGCAAATGCTGAGAGTTATTGTAAAGCCTGGGTCGAATTGCTGGCAGATATCTCCCACACTTCCAGTGCAACTGGTCACATGTCACCAACTGCACATAAACAGTCTTTAGGAAGACGGTAATGGTTTTTAAATATAGATGGTGGATATCTGATATTGATTTACTGTGTTTTCAATTTTTCATTCTAACTGAAAATGTTTATAATAAGAAATTATAAGACTGACTTATCATCTGACAGCATCTTTTTTACTTTTTCTGTACCTAAGTCTCTTTAGCTTCCAAACATGTAATGTATCACCAATGCTGGGTGACATTTAAAAATCATGCTTAAGGGGACCAGAAGCTGCTGTCAATTCTAGAACAAAGAAGGGTGTGCAGTCTCATCTTTGCAGGTACTGGCCAAAGCCTGGCTTGGGCCAGCAGGCTGAGTGTCAGACTCTGCAGGGGCAGCACGTTGCCACATGGGCACAGAGAAGTACAGAGACCTTGAGTGGACTTGAGGCTGAGAAACAAAACCAGAACCAGATGTGCAAATGTCCAGATAGAGGGGAAAGGTAGAAAACAGAGGGCAGCACAGAGGTGACTTCCCCTCCCGGGTATTTCTGGAATTCCGTGGCTGTGTGGAGCACCAGGCCAAACAGCTAAGGAGCAAGGCTGAGTGATTTTTGCATCTTGGAGACACAGAAGAGGCTTGGTGTGCAGGCCCATCTGGACAAACACCTTAGCAAGACAGTTTAAACTCAGTCAAAAGACCCAGAACTCTAACGGCATAGAAGGGGGTCAGAGGTCAGTAGACTCATTCAGACTGCAACCAGCCTCCACCCTGCCTTTTCCCCAAGGTTAGGGGGTTAGACTAAGCCTCTATCTGCTGATTAGAAGAAAGGGTAAATCCTCCCAGAGGGAAGTGAGAATCATCTAGATCCTCCACAATGGCTGACACAGATCTCAATGCCGTAGGAGGAGGAGGGCAATGTCTAGAAGTCACCTTTGGAGAACAAAGGAAGACTTTCCATATGAAAGTCTCACAACTACCTTCTGCTTACATGGTTTACTTATGCCTAACCAGTCATTTCGATGAAGACAATGAGCTGACCCAGCCTGGATCAAACCAACTAAGGTTTGCAGTCCTCTTTTTGTCCACTGAGGCCGAAAGGGCCCATTGCTTCTGCGTGACATGTCCACTTGGAAGAGGGTTAGATCAATCACGGCTCTACTATTAGCAAGGAAAGAGGGGATGGCTACCAGACAAGCCATCAACAATGTGGCCAAGCCATTTACCAGCTACTAGCATGCCTCCTGGGGCGAGCTACTTCATCTCTTTGAGCCACAATTTTCAGATCTGTAAAATTTAGAATAACATTAGCACCTCCGAAGGCTTTTACACTCCAGCACATATACAGTTAAATAGTATCTTTTCAAAAACCATTTGTGTAGCACTCTCGTGTTCCAGTTGTCAGGGATGGTTTGAGTTCCCACTCTGGACAAGTTCTGTGGCTATGGCCTTTTAAGCACAACATGCCAACCCTAATGAGTGTGTCAGGTGTCTGCTGAACAGCACTGAAATCTTAGCACTCGTCTCACTCTGGCTTCTCTGTGCGTTGCTCTGTAGAAATCCAGGTTTCTCAAGAAAACGGTCCAGCGAGGAACGACCTGAGTCTCTAAGGGGAGATGCATTCCACTTACAACCCACTCTCTCACACTAAAATTCTACCTTTCACTTAAAAAGTAATTTACCGCTTTTATGTGTCTTGTATGAAAGATTCGTAGAGGACCCAGTGATGACAGGAATTTACAGGGCAAATTCAGCACATGTTCTAAGAGTGCCGTAAAGATATAGAGTGGGTGGGGATATAAAATTAAATATTTCACATTCATGCTCTAATCAAATGCCAGGAAAGCGATTTAAAGCATAAATATGACATGGAAAGAACACAGCATTCTCATGGATTCCATGAATAAAAGCACAAGGCTTGAGGAAGCTTCCTTTCAGGTGCCTGGTGAGACTTTTTCACTAGGTTACTGCTGTAGGCAAGGCTCAGAGTCAATGTTTAAGAATGTCTATTCCAGACTCCTTTTTAAAGATGTGAATACTAGGAATCCCTCATGAGTTGAGCAGAAAATCTTTCTCTTGGAAAAAACAGGAGTGATGGGGAAAGACAGCAGTATCTGGGAGAGGTAGTGAGCCCTACCTACAGAGCTGAGTAAGTGCCTAGGCTTGGAGGAAGAGTAGGCATAATTTTGTCTAGGTTCACTGTCAAGATTTGGTGAGATGCCATATTATCAGGAAGTAAAGTGTTAGTTCATTACCCAGCCCCTTTAAGAGGTTGGTTCATGCTTTCAAATTCCACAGCCTAAAGAAATCAGGCCATGCCCCTAAGCAGTGTTATCTCTTTCTCTGGGACAGAGTTAAGAAGTCACGCTGTGCTGTGCTCATAATTTAAGGTCCTACCCAGTACCTGGCTTCTCCATGCTTCTTGTCACATGGGCTGTCTCAGATTAAATCACGTGGTGTGGAACTTCCCACCACCTGAAAGGACATCAAAGTCAGATATTTTCCTTTGTTCTTCAGATTTCTCTGAAGGCTCTTTTCTGGGGCTTCCTTGCAGGGAGGGGGCCTCTCATTTACCTAAGGAGGTAAACAAAAGCTCTTGTGTCTGGGACAACAGAAGCTTGTAGGAGTCTCAGGGCTTCTCCCTCTTAGTACAGAAAGGAGTGAATAACTGCCCAGAGAGGACCCTGTGACCCTGTGACCCACACAACTGCCTAGAGGATGATACTCAACCTCCAGCTGCCAGCAAACTGCAGAGCTCCAAGGTTTAGAGATATCTCCCATGCTGGGGCAGGTTTTTTAGAGATGCAGCTGCTTTTGAGTCATCCTGCTCCCTGAAAATAATTCCCACCCATACTCCTGTCAGTGACCCCCAATAAAATTCATTGTTCACCAAGTTGGACACTGGTGTAATTATTACTTTGGTGTGTCATTGGTTTCCTTTGGGGGCTGAAAAGCTCTCTGTCTCTCTGTCTGTCTTTCTTTCTGTCTCTCTCTCTGTCTCTCTGTCTCTCTGTCTGTCTCTCTGTCTCTCTGTCTCTGTCTCTCTCTCATCTGTGTGTGTGTGTGTGTGTGTGTGTGTGTGTGTGTGTGTGTTGCATCATCCTAGGGAAGGTCTGTCATACAACATTCCTCTTGGTAAATGTAAACTGAGTCTTGATTCTTTTTGCTGTGTCGTGAACAACACGGTTCCTCTTGTGGTCTTGATGAAACTCAAGTAAGGAATATAAAGTAGGCAGAGTATTTAGCACAGTTTCTGACATAAAGCTACATGTTTAGTAAAAGTAGGATTGTCTATAAAGCTTAGCTTGCCAACTAGAGACCAGCCCCTCAAAGCCTCTTTTCATAATTACTGAAATCAATGTCTATAAACAGTGATTCAGTGATCAATAGAATGGTAGTTACTTCTCCCCTGCTATACACGGTTTATACAAGGGATTATCCTGAGAACTGGACAGTTCAGTCTTATCCTTGGTCATCTCCATAGCCCACTAAATTCTAAACCCACCCAAATTCTTGTGGAAGCCCCCCACCCCCACAGTGGGGTCCCATGTGCTTTATTCTATCTAAAGTGCGAGTCTGAGAGTAGAGGATGGGGGGCCGGCTGGTTCGGTTGTTCGCTAAGAGCAATTGTGCATCACATGATTTTATTATTATGTTTCTGCTGCTTATTTTCACATTTAATAATAAACTATTAAACTAAGTTAAGTGAAATAAATTGTAAATGTATTTGATTTCAAAGATTAAAAAACAAAGAGGCTGCAAGGGCCCCCACTTCAAAGGCAGAATATTAACAAATGAAGGAGATTAAGATTCAGTGGAGGCCTATTTTATACCAATCATTACAGCTGCTAAAATCCATGTAGAAATACGTGGTTACATGGCTCACTTCAAATTAGACTTTTTTTCCCCCAAATTGTTAAGTTTGAATAAGAAAACTTGCACTGGTTTTGCAGATTATGCAGCTGGTGTGAGAGCCAAAGTTATATTTTAAGTTTTAATTACTATGCCTAAGAGATCCATGAAACAAAAATGCCTCTGATCTGCAAGCCCCTTGCCCGAGGACAGACAGTTCCTGAAATGCTGGAGGCTATTGTTTATGGGAGATAACAAGCCACATGTTTTCACTCCCCTAAACAGGTTTGTTTGACCCATCTGCACCAGATGTGCTTGATCACATGTGGGTGGGAGGTTCACAGGCTGGAGATAATGTCAGGATGTACGCTTGCTCCTGGTTGGATGTAGGGTGGAGGGATGTCAGGATGTATGTTTACTCCTGATTGGACCTGATGGGAAATGCAATGAATTGTGGGCTTTCCTTCTTAAGCCATTGCAAATTGTGGTTCTGGGTTATTTCCTGGGAACCTGGGTATGGGCCTGGCCAGAGCCCATCTACTTGGTCAGCATTTAATTAAAGCTTGCTTCAAATTTGGCTTTAAACTGTGCTAGTGGGTCTTATTCTCTCTCAATCAGTGGGATTAACACTGGTGTAAATGTGACCCACAGGATTAGGAAAGTACCTTCAGAAGAGCAGGGATCAGCATGTGCCTGAAGCAGGGGATTGCTTGCATGATCTTGGTTCTTCCACAACCAACCCACAGTTCTTGCTACCATCAGTTAATGACCTTGCCTTTCACCACATAGATCTCCTGGGCTTTGCTTAATTCTGCCTTTCGTTTGCTGACAAATTCTTAAGGAGTTGCTGCCATGACCTAGTGTTTCATGATCTCTTTGTTGCTGCTTGTGCTAATGGTGCAGCAATTCCTTTAGCTCATATTAATATTGTCTAACAGAGAACATGATTGGTACCAAAAATACCAGTTGCCTATCAGGCAATGTGTTAGAAGTTCAATTTGTTTGGAAGCTCCTCTACCTTCTTCTCTCTTAGTCAGGGACTTCTATTGCTATGCTGAAACTCCATGACAAAAAGCAACCTCGGAAGGAAAAGATTTATTTCACTTACACTTCCAGGTTACAGTCCATCAGTGAAGGAAGTCAGGGCAGGAACTCAAACATGGCAGGAACCTGGAGGCAGAACTGAGGCAGGGACCACAGAAGAGTGTTGCATACTGGCTTGCTCAGTCTACTTTCTTATGATACCAGGAAACACCAGCCTAATGGGCTGGGCCCTCCACCATCAGTCACTAATTAAGAAAATGCCCCCCAGGCTTGCCTGCCTACAGCTTGGTCCCAGGGAGGCATTTTCTCAACTGAGGCTTCCTCCTTTCAGATGACTTTATTGTATCAAGTTGACATAAAAACTACCAGCACATTATCCTTTCAGATACTACAGTTAGACAAGGGTCCCCATCGCCCCAAGGTCTCCTCGGAGATGCCTTAACTAACTGGATCCCTGCTAACCAGGATCCTGGGAGCTCTCCAAATCCCTTGGAGTTCTGTTCACCCAACCACCTTCAAAACCCTTGGCTGCAGCAAGAAAGCAACTTAAGTTCAACACATGTGTGCTCTGTCAGGCAACTGCATAAGATGGTATAGGGAGGAAATCAAAAAGTTTCAACTACAGCAGCTGAATTGAGTGCTATCAGAGAGCAAGCTCAACACCAACAATGACCACCACGTGGTATAATACATAACCATGTGTTTGTCACTGGTCTCTTTCTACATAGATATAGCTCTTAATTGATTTGATCCTTAAAGCAACCCTACCATCCATAGTTTATAAAATAGGACCACCAAATTTAGCCAGGTATGGTGTCACACCCTCTGGTCACTCAAAAGGCCAAGGCAGGAAGGTTGAGTTTGCTTAGTGAGTTCCAGCTAACCTAGGTTAGATATAGAAGCCTTATCTCCTAGCTTTAGGTGTTGTACTTGCTTGACTAGCATGCTCCCCTGCCAAATAGGCCCATGTGTTTGAGTATTTGGTCCCCAGTGGGTAGGTAGAACTGTTTAGAAAGAATGGGAACATGTGGCCTTGTTGGAGTGGTGTGTCTCTGTGGGTGGATCTTGAGGCTTCAAAAGACTGGCACCATTCTCAGTTACTTGCAGGTTAAGATGTAAGCTTTCTTCTTGCTACTGTGCCCTTGCTCAGCCATCATGAACTTGGATGCTCTGAAATCATAAGCCTAAAGTAATTTCTTTTATAAATTGCTTTGATCATGGTGTCTTATCACAGCAATGGAAAAGTAAGGGAAGGGTAATCTGAGAGAATTTAGGTTGAAGGATTGCTGTGATCAGATTGGTCTGTGAGCATGTCTGTGGGGCATGTAATCAGTGTAGGAGGAGTACTATGGGTGGTAGTATTCCTAGGCTGGAGGTCCTATGCTATATGAGAAAGCTAGTTGAATCAGGTGATGGTGGTGCACGCCTTTAATCCCAGCACTTGAGAGGCAGAGGCAGGCAGATCTCTGTGAATTCAAGGCCAGCCTGGTCTACCAAATGAGTTCTAAGACAGCCAGTATTACACAGAGAAACCCTGTCTTGAAAAATAAACAAAAAGCAAACAACAAAAAAGAAAGCTAACTGAGCAGAAGCTAGGGATTTAGTTTTTTAGGTACTTGGGTCTACATGCTTGTAAGACAAGTACTTCATCTACTGAGTCATTTCCCCAGGCCTTGAAAAAGTGGTTCTAAGAAAGAAAGAAAGACAGACAGACAGAAAGAAATAAGGAAAGAAAGGCTGGAGGTGTAATAGTACTTTAATTTAAAACACAGTACCAAGCTATAGTGACTAAAACAGCCTGGTATATAGACCAATGGAACAGGATAGAGAAACCACAACTGAGGTGGTATTGTGTTCTCCGAAATATTGTGCACCCTAATAAACTTATCTGGGGTCAGAGACAGAACAGCAACAATATTAAACATAGAGGATAGGCAGTGGTAGCACACACCTTTAATCCTAGCATTCCAGAGGCAGAAATCCATGTGTTCAAGGACACAGCCAAGCATGGTGACTCACACCTTCAATCCCAGGGAGTGATGGCAGAAAGCAGAAAGATATATAAGGCGTGAAGACCAGAAACTAGAAGCATTTGGCAGGTTAAGCTTTTAGGTTTTGAGCAGCACAGTTCAGCTGAGAGCCATTCGGATATGAGGACACAGAGGCTTCCAATCTGAGGAAACAAGACCAGCTGAGAAGTTGGCCAGGTGAGGTTAGCTGTGGCTTGTTCTGTCTCTCTGATCTTCCAGTGTTCATCCCAATAACTGGCCTCAGGTTTGATTTTATTAATAAGACTCTCTAAGATTCCTGCCACACACAATTTAACCCATGCTTACACAGACAATTGATTTTCATTGGCATATATTTATTGCACAATTGTACTGGGTTTCATAATACATTTTCATACAAGAATATAAATATAATTTGAGCACATTTCTCCACATCTTTCTCCTGTGTCCATGCTCATCCCCACCAGCTCTTTTGTTGTCCTGTACAGTTTCACTTCTACTTTTATGTCATGTAGAGATACATGACTGTGTGTCTCTAGAAAATCTAGAATCCACAAATGAGAGAACACACTTTCTAAGACTGACTTGATTCATTTAATAGGATAATCTCCAGTTGCATTCAAGAAATTGAATACTTTTGTTTTTCTCTGTGGCTGAGAAACCTCTCCCCACCCTCTCGTGTATGTGTATGTATGTGTGATATATCATTACACACACACACACACACACACACACACACGTAAAAATGGTTTGTTTGGTCTGGGAGGACAGGACAAGAACAGGTGGGTGGTGAGGCCAAGAGGGAGGAAGCAAAGCTCTGAGGAGGGTGAGCTTCATGGGAGATCGGTGTGTGTCCAAGCTGGAGAGAAGTATAGGCAGAAGCTGTGACAGGCTCCTCGCCTCACCCTTGCAGAGCCTTACTGCCACCAGTACCGTGTCTGTTTCCTCAAGGAAACCTGGAATAGGAAAGAAAAACATCCCAGCAATTGGGTGTTCTAGTCAGTGAAGAGATCTTTGCACTTAGAAAAAACATGAGCTAGCATCTCATTTTATCTTGCTTAAAGCTCTCTTGATCACTACAAAGTAATGCAAGGAGAGAAGAAAACTAGGTCATGTTCTCCCTTTTTATTGCTACTGAAATTATCTCAGATGGTCCACTCTTAAATGACAATATACCCACCCTGGCCCACTCTGCCTCCTCTAGGTCTGTAGAAATGGGATGTGAAATTCCCTTCCAGCTTTGGTTTTCATACCCAGACAGACTAGAGTGTGCTAAGCACAAAGTCAGCAGGTCTCACTTGGGAGGAGCAGGGACGCTGTGTTCTATAAACATCTGTCATCATTAAAACCAAAATATCCCAAGTCAAGGGTGGCCAGTTTCTAAAAGCTATAGTTGCTTCATAGTTTCAATTTAGAATCACTGACAAAATGCTTATTTTTTAAAGTTTCCCTGTTTAAAACTTTAGAAAAATAAATACAAGCTAATAAAATATATCATACATGTGTATAATATATCAGGAAATACCTAAAAACATGAAGAAGAAATGAAGTCATCCATAATTTCAATCATTCACTGAAAGCCACTAATGTGCAACAACCATCCATCTCTTTATTTTTTGCTTTTGTTTTGAATCATACACTGTCTTATTTTGAGACTGCTTCCTCATTTTGTGTGTGATAATAAGACATCAAATGAGTGTGCCCTTGCACCATTATATAACACTTTCCCAAATAAATGTTAAACTGATTTCTTTAATCTGATTATGTGTTCAGACTTCTTCCATCTCAGATACTATTTTCATTTTCTTATTCTCTTCAGTTCTTCATTTTCACTTTGTGCTTTTATTTTCCTTTGCCAGTAAGACAGAGGAAATATGTGTACTTCATTCTTGAGCCATCTTTTCCCTCTCACTAGGTAAGTCCAGCCTCACACTGACCCAGCCTATGATGTTGACATTCAGACCCTTGTCACTTTGCTCTCTCAGCTTCTGCTCACAGAACAAATTCAGCTACCTAGCTTTTTTGAGAAGGGCAGGTTGTTATCATGTATCCAAAGCCTAACACAAAAGCCAGTCTTCCCTTCCCAGCCAAGCCTCTGAGTCTAATCTTCCCATCTGATTTTTCTGGTAGATCCTATGGTGTGCTCAGCAAATATCTGTTGAGTGTATGAACATAGCTGAACTTTCTTTATTGACAGAATCGTGGTTTTATCATTTTGAAGTCTCAGGGATAAAGAGCAGTTTGCTTATTAAGCAATTCTTTTGTATGAGGATAATAAAGCCCTCAGTGGTCAACACCACACAACAATAGAGTTGAGAGGAATATCAGAGTATGTAATGGTTAAATTTTCAACTCAATTGGATTGAGAGATGTCTAGAAGATTAGTGTGCCCCAGAGGACATTCACAGAGGCCATTGGATCTTGAGGGCTCTAATATAGTGAGTAATTTAATCCACTACTGGAGTTAAAATCTGAGCAGGCTATGTTTTGGCAGATGGTGAACTGTGGAAGGTAGGACCCACTGGTTCTACGGTGACATCTTACCCTGGCTCTTCCCCATCACTCCCATGATTTTCTTCCTGCCTGTCATTAGGTGGGCTGCTCCTCTACACTTCCTAACACAGCAGTTCTCAGCTGTTGGTGACACCTTTGGGAGTGTCAATTATCCTGCATATCAGATATTTACATTACAATTTATAACAGTAGCAAAATTACATTATGCAGTAGCAACGAAATAATTTTATGTCATCACAACATGAGGAACTGTATTAAAGGGTTGCAGCACCAGGAAGGTTGAGAACCACTGTCCTACCATGATGGACAGGAACTTCTTCAACTTAGAGCAAAAGAAATCATTTATCTCTAGTTTCTCTCAGGTGTTTGATCACCACAATGAGAAAGTCTAGGATCCAGTAACTGTGTATAATAAACTATTCTCTACCCCCATGAAAACTTGAGTGTCTGGAGTTACTGTCCAGGTACTTTTTCAACAATCATTACTCTTCCTTCTTTAACACACACCAAGTCAAAGTTCTTAAACCAGCTTCTACCCTAACCTTAGCAAGAAGGTCCTATAATAGAGATACAACTATTTTGAAATAACTTTGATATGACTACAACTTTAATGTGATTCAGAATCTGCAGGACTAGTGAGATGCCTGCATTTTTCACTGATACTGGAAAGAAATGTTGCTATTTTCAGCCCATTTTGGTTTACCAGGAAATGATTGGCAATCTAGGCTTGCATGTCCAGATGAACTCAAATTGTTATTTCCCATAGCCAATAACCAAATTACCATTTCTAAATCTAGACAGTTGTCACCATTAATAGGACTAGTCTGGTAGAGACAAAGATGCTGGCTAGTCAGGAAAGGTAAGAGATTTGAGTAGAGGCTAGATCATGTTCACTCTGGAGAACTTAAAACCACGTCTTCATCTATGTTCTATTATTTTAGTCTATCCTGAAAAAAGATGGAATTCCATGATTTCCACCTCTTCCCCATTCCATTTTTTTCATGTCTTTTTTTCCCTACTGACAAATGAGTCTAAGGCCTTACAACCAGGGAAGTGTTGTACCACTGAGTCACACCCCCAGCCCTAGCCAACAGAATTCCTAAAAAAACTGTAGAGTATTAAATTTGATAATTACATACTAACATGTGATCGCACATTTGCTGGAAGTTATGGCTATCATGGGTATACCTGTACAAATTAAAACTGACAATGCTCCAGCATATGTCTCTGGTAAAATAAAACAGTTTTTTTTTTTTTTGCTTATTACAATATCAAGCATATTACAGGTATATCACATAATCCCACAGGTCAAGCAGTCATACAAAGATCAAATCAAGCTCTAAAGGATATGTCAAATAAACAGAAAAGGGTAACAAAACCTCCAGAAATAGATTACATAATGCTTTATTAACTTTGAATTTTCTCAGTGCTAATGAGAAAGGAACAACAGCTACAGAGAGACATTGGATAATAGAAAAACTACAGAATTAAATCAGCCTGTATGCTTTAAAGATATGCTGACCTCAGAATGGAAACCAGATTATATATTAGATTGGGGACAAGGTTTTGCTTTTGTTTCTACAGGAGAAAAAAAGCTATTGATACCATCAAAATTGATAAAGGTTTGATTTCAACAAGAGAGAGCTCTTTATTAGAAGAGATGATAGTTCATCAACCAGCATGACCATTCAATTTAAATTAACTTATAATACTAACAAACAGTCAGATATAACTTGCCAAAAGGAAACCTCCCCAGAGTTAGGATTGGAGAAGGGTTTTGTTTTTGTCTTTCAGGAGAGTGAAGGGTAAGGAATCTGAAGAACACTGGACAAATGAGACAGCTGAAGAAAAAGGACAAATCATCCAGAAAAAAAATGTCCCAAGAAAAAAAGTCAATTGGCCTAATGGTATATCACATATCTAGCTGGGTAAAATTTCATAAGTTTTCCTAAATGTTTGTTTCTGCTCTTTTCTACACACACATAATGCAAATGGTCTTTATGTAGTCCCAGTTCAATTAAAAATTAAAGCTGGCTTTGGAGTTGGAGTGTGGCTCTCTCCTTCTCTAAACCCAAGCATAATTGTTAAAAGAAAATGCAAAATCTCTGTATAATGTCAGAAGAGCCACCTGATATGGGACAAAAGAAAAATCAAAATTAAGGGACTATTCTATTGCCACTAATCTCTTAATTCTTTGGTTTTATTTTGACTCTTTAAAACTTTTCTTAAGGTATGAATTTTATATAACAATTTATAAGATTAATATATATATTTTTAAAACTTTTGTCATGAAATTAATGGTCATATAGAGTACTAACTAATCCTAGAAAAAGGCTTCATTTAGCTTCCTGTACATGACTTTGGGTTTGAGTCTCTATCAGTTTTCTGTAGTGAACCATGATCACACCAAACAGCAACTTTGAAGTCCCAAAAAGATGATGGGTCCCACAAGGATGATTCTATCAGGATAGTGATAATACCACTAAGCTGACAAACACCACCCAAAAATCGAGTTTGGACTACAAACTGCTCAGGACAATTTCAAGATGGCTAGCTGAGATGATCCAGCCTCACAGACTACTTGAGCAAGGACTAGAGACAAGCTCTGCACTTGCACATTATGCAGAGACTGAACAAATGATGCAGCTAATTCCCAGGACTTGACAATTAACCCAAAAAATTTCCTTTCAGGATTCCCTAGAGATGCTATCACCTCCAGACAGCAGGAAGTAATTTTAACAAAATGATGCCCATATTCCCAAGAGGTAGGTGGGTGGTTTTTGGTAGTTCAGTGGGTTTTGGATAATTGTCATTGTTTAGGATGGTTGGTTACAAATTGTTAATGGTCAGGAAAAAGGCAAAGGAGATTAGATTTAGGATTCTTGTTTTTAAAAAAGGAAAAGAAGAAAAGAGGATATAGATATAAGATAAAAAGTAGGTTATTGAATCTACTCTGAAAAGAAAAAAGAGAACATATGGATATGAGAAGATAAAAACGGAGATTATTGAATCTACTTTTAGAAAACAACTACTAGTTTTAAATATTTTACATTGGATTGGATTTTTGTATATTATATACACATTATGTATATTGATACAAATTTGAGATTAATTTTGTTAGAAAATACTGTACATACATTTCTAATCTTGTTCAAGGTATTGTACCTATACAGTTCATTTAACAATATAATGCCAATTGCTAGCTCTTGAAAGCTGTTATTACCAACTAAGTAGAATATAAAGAAATGCAAGTTAGTATTTAGTCAACTATTACAATGAAACTTTTCATACACTTCAGAGATCTAGATTCTTTTTTAATGACAATGAGACATATCTGCTCCTGGCAGCACCAATATACTTCAGAGAAGATGATGGGCATAGAGGAAACTCCATATGGAGTTTACTTTCTTTGTGGCAAAAATTAGGGCACTGGGAAAGAAAGTGCCCTTGCCTCAACTGCTGACAGCATGCTGTCCAAAATGGGCAAGCAGGACACAAAATAAAGGACTGCCAAACCTTGCCAAGACAAAGTAGGAAGGCCCTTTACAAAATCCTGCTTCACAGATGAGTCTGTCAGATATGCTATGCCTTTAGGCTGAAGATGGATGCCCCAACGTTGCAGAGAAATCTTGAATGACTGTCCAAGCAGCCAGCTGTTTCTGTCATTTCTCATATTTTTTGTAAGTCACTTGTTTGCACTTCCTGCTTACTTAGGTGATATTATTTCCTTCTCAGTTCTCTAAAGGAGTTGAAGATTAGATAGTTATAGTTTTCCTTATTAACAAATTCAGAAAAGAAACTCACTAAAGATGTATAAAGTGTATAAGTTTGAAAGACATCAAAAGAAAGTTTTTGGTTGGTAATATAAGTTAGGATAGAAAGTGAATTAGGTACAACACTTTGGACTCACAAAAATAGGATAGATAATGGAGTATTTTCTCTGAATTTGTCAAATGTTTATGAACTGGACTTTGTTAATGTAATTCTTGACTGCATATATTATTATATACTTATTGTATTTATTGTATATAGTTTTTCTTATATTAGTTACAACCTTCTTCTATTATTTTAGACAAAAAAAGGGGAAATGTGATAAGATATTATGTACCCTAATAAAGCTTGCTTGAGGGTCAGAGGACAAAGCCAGGTACTAGAGGCCAGACAGTAGTGGCATACACCTTTAGTTCCAATACTAGAAATCACACCTGCTTTTAATCCCAGGAAGTGATGGCAGGGTAGAGAAAGGTATATAAGGCACGAAGAAACAGGAAGTAAGGCAATTCAGCTGAGCCCCATTTCAGGTGAAGACTCAGAGGATTTCAGTCAGAGGATTCATGGAGTTGGTGAGGTAATAGGTGGTGGCTGTGGCTTGCTCTACTTCTCTGATCTTTCAGCTTTCATCCCAATATCCGGTACCAGATTTTTTATTATAAGACCATCTAAGATTCAAACAACAATATTCAATACTTACCAAATCAATGAGGACAATGAAAGCTGCTGAAGTTGCTAGCAAGAGACTAGGGGCATGATAAAGAGGGTTGAATTCAAGAAGCACAGAAGCTTTGTGCATCCTAGTCATGCTCAAGAACTAACAACAAAAGAGGACAAGACTACAAAATTTAAAATTACCTTTGTTGGTTTTTTTTTCCTCAAATGAAGCTTCATTATAAAATATATATATATAATTGCATTTGTGGGGGTGAGAGATTGACAAAGAGGATCTTCTATCATGCTCCACTTTTAAAATTTTTAGATTTTATTTGTTATCTAATATGTGTACATGTATAGATGCATGTATGCCAAGGTATGAAGAGGTCAAAGGACAACTGAGGTTCCAGGGATAGACCTCAGGTTTGCATTGTAGACACTTCTGTCAGGTGAACCAGTTCCCTGGCCCTCCACTTTTGATTTTGAGCCAGGATCTCTCCGAACCCGGAACTCTGATGGGCTAGGTAGGCTGTCCTGGGAGCTCTGCCATCCTTCTGTCTCTACCCTCTACAGTTAGAATTACAAGAGTGCACTTCCATACCTAGCTTTTTATGTAGGTGCTGGGGATCTGAACTCAGGTGCTCAAGCCTTCAGAGAAAGCACTTTATCCAGCAAGGTGTTCTTTAAACCCCCATTACTTAACTCAAAATATTGCAAAAAAAGAAAAGTCAAATACTAGTATGTATGTACACATTGCAGCCAACTCCCTGAAAATATAAGCTGTAAGCAGACCACTTTGTTAAATCAGAACGTCTGCCGTGGAGTTGAACTATCCCCAAGGCTTGTTTTATCACATGAGGTTTATGTCTCTTTCAGGCATGAAAACACATTTGGCAGTGCTGGTGTTCTGTTACCATGACAATTTAATGTTAATGAGAATCAATGGGGGGAAGGAAACGCACCATCAAGATGGTGAGAGCTGACCTACTAGTGCTTCTATCAAAACTATGGCTGTGCTGGCACATTTTGACAGTTTGTAGGAATTATTTACCCAAAGCCACCACACTTCTATCAACAAGCTTTGTAAAACTACTTTTAATCAACACCACAGTTTATGAATCCTTTGGAGTCCTGGAACAGTGGAGAAGGGAGCTGGAGAGAAAGGTGAGTGACACATGTAGCTGAGGTCGTGGTGGGACAGCTGACATCAGGTGCACACTTAGACCTCTTTCCTCTTCACTGAAAAGAGTAGAGGGGAAAATCTCTCCAAAGTCAACATCAAGGTTGTTGAATTTAATGTTCTTGAACATGAGTGACAGTCTGTTTGACAGGATGTGTATTCTGCTGCCCTGAGTGACTGTTTACTTGTGTCCCTGTCTTCTGTCCTTTAATAATAGTTTTTTCTTGGGGCTGGAGAGATTGCTCAGTAGTCAAAGGCATTGGCTGCTCTTCCAGAGGACCTGGGTTTGATTCCCAACATTCACATGGAGGCTCACAACCATCTGCAACTTCAGTTCCAGGAAACACTCTTCTGGCCTCCACAGGCACCTGGCACACATGGTACATGGACACATTCAGGTAAAACACTCCTATACATAAAAAATAACTAGTGATAATAATAATTTTGTTTTGAGATGAAGATGTGTTTTATTGCTGTTCTTATACTAAGTGTGCCACCGACAGGCCTGGGCAATTTAAGCTGAAATGGCAGCTAGTAGTTTTCTGAAGAATAGTCTCCTATGTCATCCTCACAGCTCACACTCCTCTGACAGCCATGCCATCTGTGCTGGCCAGTGTTCCAAAGCTACAGTAAAACACCCAAGACAAGTGACTTAGACTGAGAAATGGTTTATTTTGGTACACAATTTGGAGCTGTAGTTCAAGATCAGGGAGAACCACCACTTTGGACCTCTGATGGGAGATTGACAGTAGATGGCAGACAAAACTTCTCACCTTGTGGCCAGGAAGCAAGAAACTGAGGAAGCAACAGGGCTCCACAGTCCCTGAAGAGGACTCTCTGAATGACCTCAGGACCTCCCATTATGACTCAGTTTCTAAAAGTCCTACCATCTCATAACAACACCCCAGGAATCAGCCTGTGGAATATATTCAGTGTCCCAGCAACAGTGCCTACCTACCTCATTCCCAGGGCCCTTACTCTGGCCTGCCCCCTTGGCCAATACCCCATTGGAACTGTTTACCAAATGGTCTAGTAGTATATGAGCCCACAGAATTTCATAGCAGAAGCAGCTGAAATATTAAAAACTGAATAACACCAAATATTTCATGATAAATGGCTTTCCACTAGAAAAATGCCTTGAAATTTCTATGTATAGCTTTAATACATAGCTGAATCTCTATAATATATTCTTGGAGCCCACAAGAGGAATCCAAAATCATTCACATTCCAATCAATTTCACTGAGACATAACTCCAATTTCCCAAGATTTGGAGAATTACAAGGAGCTCCTTGGATGTTGTTCCAGCTTCATTAATCATTCATCTATTTAGTAGATGGATTTTGAGTGTTCATTTTATCAGATATCTCCTTATGCTTAAATGAAGCTATAACTTATGAATCTATGCTTTACCCAACATGCATCTATCAAACATGTTCTGCCCCCCAAATTAGGTTTCTCTTCCAAGACAGTAAGCTGGATCAAGCCAAATTGAAAGAGTATAACAATAGGTTTATTTGAGCAAAGCAACTTTTGGGCAGGCTCCCCAGTCCCAGAGATCAAGGCAGGTGAACCCACACCCACAAACAAAAGCAGGGAGACTTTATAGGTTGTATGCAAGGCATGATGATGTGTCTGCCACAAGCTGGGTTTGTGCCCAAGTATGGTCAGAAAGTGAGCACTTTAAGTGGGGCTGGCAACTTCAGGGTAGGAGGTCACAGTTGCCACCAAGAACTTGGAACTGGGTTTTTCTTTTTCTTTTTTTTTTTTCTTTTTTTTTTTTTTGCAGCCAGGTGATTAATTGCCACCCGTAAGACCTCATGAATCTGTTCCTGAAGAAGCAGAGAAAGCACATTTCTACTATAAAAATAGATTATTATCACCAGCCTTATGAACAAGGCTAGCCATGGGAAGAGTGAATATTGCCAGAAAGAATGGAACAGAGATGTGACCTGGTTGTATTAGCAAAGTTCTTTAATTTGTGGAGCGGCTCTAGTTTCTACCAGGCCAGATTCATTGATACAATAGCTGTACTCTTTCCCCAGGAGCATGCAGGTGTCTGCAGAACAGTTGGAACAGATTTGCACCTTGGTGTCATAGCAAAGGCTATGGCTTTGGGTTAAAAGGTGTAAACATTTTTCCTATGTCTAGAGAGCCTGGTTTTAACCCAATGAAACACACCTTTAAGTCTAAACTTAGAAAACAACCAAAGGAAATTTAAAATCCGAGCTTGTCAAAGGATAACCAGACTACAGCCTACAGCTCCAGAGAAGCTAGCTAACAAGGAGGACCCTAAGAGGGACACATAGATAGCCCAGTAAATGAGAAATAGATGAGATCTACATGAGCAAACTGAGGGTGAGGGGGGTAATGGAGGGCAATAATGGGGGATAAGAACATAAGGAAACCGGAAGATCGAGCTGGAACAGAGACAGAGTGGGAGAGCAAGGAAATAAATACTATGATAAATGAAGACATCATGGGAATAGGGAGAAACAGGGTGCTAGGAAGTTCCTAGGAATCCACAAGGATGACCCCACCTTAGACTACTAGCAATGGTTGAGAGTGTACCTGAATTGGTCTACTCTGGTAACCAGATTAGTGAGTACCCTAACTGTCATCATAGAGCCTTCATCCAATTACTGATGGAAGCAGATGCAGAGATCAATGACCAGGCATCAGTTCTATAAGCAAGGGACATTGAGATCATAATGGGAAAACATACAGAGACGACCAGCCACACTAGTGGAAACCCATGAACTGTGGACCAATAGCTGTGAAGCCCCCAGGGGACTGGACTGGGCCCTCTGGATAGGTGAGTCAGTTGTTTAGCTTGAACTATTTGGGGGGCCCCCAGGAAGGGGGATCAGGATCCATCCCTGGTGCATGAGCAGGCTTTTTGGAGCACAGTGCGTAAGGTGTGACACCTTACACAGCCTTGGTGCAGGGGGTAGGGGCTTGGACCTGCCTCAGCTGAATGTGCCAGGCTGTGCTGACTCCCCACGGAGGAGGAGGGAATGGGGGGTGGTTAGGGGGGAGGGCTGGGAATCAGGGGGAGGGAGGGAGAAATCTGTGGTTGGTACGTAAGATGAATAGGAAATTTCTTCATAATAATAATAAGAAAAAAATCCTGAGCTTGTGACTGAATAGTAAGTACTCAGTGCTCTTCAGAACTCCGTTCATCCAGGCTAAAACTCTGAACCTCAAAAATCCCAGTGTAATAATAGCATAGGAAGGCGACAGAAGTTCCAAACATCTTTATGCACCTTAAATCATAATCATTTACTCATTATACCTTTATAACTTGGATTTATACATCTTACTCATTTTCTGTGTTCCTTTAGTGGAAAGTTATATCTGAAACCTGTTTGTCCTTCACTGTGAAACCTGTGAACAAGGAAAATCTGTCTGTATTTTTTAACAGAAACTTAAGTAATGAACTAACTAATGAATTACTAAAGTGATTGTAGCCTTGGGGTAGGGGAGAGCTGTTACAGTGGAGAAGCTATTTAATCAAGATGGTGGTGAAGTCACGTGACCTCCCTCTTCCCTAACCCTAGTCAAAATGGCGACTGCCCACATGGCTGCACTTAATTTAGTTCAGATGGTGGGAAATCATGTGCTGTTTCCTGTAACAACTCCAATTTAGAGTTAGAAGTTTTAAGTTGACTTTTCATTATAGATTTTTAACCATAAAAGTTGGGATTCCCTTATATATTTTTTTTAATAAAGTAGAAAAGCATAAAACAACTTTAATTTTATTTATACCCAAATGACATATGAATCTCTGTCATTACATCAGATTCAGTGGCCAGAAAGCCCAGAGGCAAATTATGAGCCTGGGCATCTAGTTGTAACAGTAACAGCTGAACTATCAACAGAACACATGGAACAAAGTAAAGTCACACATTCAAGACCAGTCAGAAACAAACACACAGTGGCCACATACGTTTACACATTTAATTGAGCCTGACATAATTTTGTGTGGCTCCATGTCCGCAAGAAGATGTACAGGCACAGACCCCATCTATACATACAAAACTTTTCTAACAGCAAGACAAAACTTTCCATGGGAAACAGACTTTGTTACAAATTATATAGATTTTAAACCACGCCAGATAGCAACTTTCAAATCCTGAGATAAGAGTTGACAGTATAATCTTAAGATATAGAACAGCATGCAAAGAAACCATAGGAATAAAAGATTTTTAGGAGTAAGGAAGTAGAGCCTTAGCAGGTAAGGGACTTTGGAAGTGTAGCAGAGCAATTTTAGGTATAAGGTGTCTGGAGATCATTTGTTTGTGGCAGTAGTAGTTAACAATCTGTGAGAATTTGGAACCCAAGTTCGCCAATTTTGGCCACTGATTTGCATTGAGGCCACACTGTTAAAATAAAATCTGAGTCCATGGAGGAAGAGAGAGAGGGTATCAAAGCAGAACACTGTGGGGGTGGTCAGGCTGGCTGCAAGGCAAGAGAAAACCAGGAGGGAGAAGAAAAGGGAGGTGTCCATGTGGGTCAGTAGGCCAAAAGAGTCAGAGCCAGAGCCAGAGCCATGTGGAATACAGTGGCCTAGAGTTTAAGCTGTGGATCTCCCAGGCTGCTGGGTGAGTGGAGAGAGCAGGAGAGGATGTGTCCATGTGGGTGCAGAAGGCTGCAGGAGCCAGACAAGCACACATGTGTCCACATGCATGGTAATGCAGGGCAGAGGGAGCAGCAGTTGAAGAACTGGACTCTAGAATTGGGAAAAATCTACAGACAAATGATCCGTACATACCTTATGGAGCAGTAGATGGTATAAAGAACAGGCATATGCTGGGCATGAAGCAGCTGGCCTCTCTGGCTCTGACTCCCACATTGTAACAAATGTATGAACAGGACATTTACAGTTTATGGTGGGAGAGCATGTTAGTATTCTGACCCACCCCTTGGGGACCTGCCCAGCATCCTG
>CABHPR010155587.1:22450-65425 GCA_902168415.1 Peromyscus melanophrys | reverse complement strand
GCGCGAGAGAGAGCGCGAGAGAGAGCGCGAGAGAGAGCGCGAGAGAGCGAGCGAGAGAGCGAGCGAGAGAGAGCGAGAGAGCACACTGGTTGTTCTTACAGAGAACCTAGGATTGGGTCTCAGACAGCTCACAGCTGTCTCTAACTCCACTTTCAGGGCCTCCAGTGCCCTCTTCTGACCTCTGTGAGCACTGCATGCACATGGTGCACATAAGTATGTACAGGCAAAACACGCACACGCATAAAAATCACATATTTTAAAAGTGGGATCTTAGTTAACATTAGGAAGGAAGTCATAATGTTAAGTCACTGATAATCCTTTTTAATGTAAATGACACATTTGAATTGCCCATTTTGACAATGTCAGATTTTCTGCATTGATTGATTGATTGATTGACACAGTTCCAGGCAAGTTTGGGAAAGAGTGAGACCCTAACAATGTGAGCCAGCCTGTCCTTAAACTCATAGGTGATCCTCCTGCCTCAGCCTCCTGAATGCTTGGTTTGAGGTCTTATGCTATCATGTCCAGATTCTGACTTTCTGTTTCAACATGAAAGATCATGTTACCCCCGAAGCTTCTCACTTGAACGAATATACTATTTGGCGTTGCTTTCTGTAGCAATAAATATTGAGACGTTTACTTTTCTTGGGGAATTAGGCAACTGCATGTGCTAGCACAGGACTCCGCTGCCAAATGTAGAGAGAGGACTGTAAGGGAAGCTTTGAACCTGTAGCGGTGGCGAGGAGAACACCGTTTGGACAGTCTGCTTCTGCCCTCAGTGTCTCTACTTCTCTGGTGTCAGAACAGCTTGGTCCTTTAGAACAAAGGGATATTTTTACCTTATCAATAAAATCTGTGCATGGCCTATGGGTAGGAGAGCAAACTTTCTTGAAAGGAATTCACGGAGCCTCCTCTTTACACGGTAACTTGTACATGCACTGAGGAATTCTATGGGTAGCATCCTCAGTTTCCCTTGCCTGCTCTTTGCAGTGTGTCTTAAAATAGCGCGATTTCCCACGGTCGTGTCACCACGCCGTTAACTGCTGCTGCACTAGATTTTATTTCATTGCATTTTCAGGTGTCTGCGTTCGGAGGCTCCATTCGAGGACATGGTTAACACAGATCTTCTGGGGATTTCAGTTTGGTTAGCGTTTGCATTTGGGGGAGGTTTGTTTTTTTCCCCCCCAAAGGTACTTTAAGATATTAATATAGAAATCAGAGAACGAGATGGTACAAAAGATCCACTCACTTGAAGCTGAATACGTCTCAAACACTCAGGAAATGAAAGGCTTGAGTGTGTCGGGGGCGGGGGGGGGGGGGGGCGGCGGTGGCTGACACACTCAGCCCAGCTGCTTCAGAGTGATAATGCAGACCTCAGTGTATGCCAATCTTGTGTCCGAAGCTTACTCCACAAAGTTGATGGAGGAGGGGAGAGGAAGAACTTCCTGTGACATACAGCTAATGTGGGTCTTTCCCAGGGCACAGATGCAAAGCTTTGAGTGTGACGCATGCTCACCAGGGGGACTACAGCAGGATTTCCTGTGCTGGGAAGGGAAGCTGGTTGGAAACCTTTCATTCATTCAGAAGCGTAGAGGCCAGTTTGACAGAGAGCTTGGCTCCTTAGCTATGGAATCCATCACAGTGTGGTCACATACTGCAGTCTGCCCCAGGTATCTCATTTCCAAGGTGCTCGATTAGGTATCCTGTGCCCAGTCATTTAAAAAATCTTTTTGTTAGATTTGTATATTTCATGTGTCAGTGTTTTAGCTGCATATATGGATGTTCACCATGTGTGGGCTGGGCTTGGTGCCTGGAGAGGTCAGAAGAGGGTATTGGATCCCCTTGAATGGGAGTTATGGATGGTTGTGAACTGCCTATGTGAGTAATTGAACCCAGGTCCTCTGCAAGAGCAACAGATACTCTTAACCACTGAGCCATCTGCCCAGCCCCCCCCCCCCCCCCCCCCCCCCCACTCTAAAACAGTAATATTGTTGCTTTCAGTGAGGGTGTTGTTTCCTTGGGCATTTAATGTTTTCCCTTCTGATAATTTCAAAATGTCATTCTGACAGATGAATGGACACTTTATTGGACCTTTCAGTCTCTGTTCTAAAAGAAGAAATCTCTTTAAAAACTCTAGGTTCTGAACTGTAATGCTGAGAATTTCGGGATTTTTCCATCCCATGGGCAATGCAGAAGTAAAGGAGTTAGCAAAGCCAGTGTGGCACTCCAGTCTGGAATTATTTGAAAGAATTGTGAACTAAGACCCACAGCAAGAGCCATAAAATGTCGAGTATCTATCAAGTCGAGTTATATTAGTTCATCTCTTTGCTGTTAATACTGTTTCGGACTTTTCATACACTTACTCAAGCCTTTATATTTTATTTTAAACAGAAAAAAATAATTTGAATCCGCACACCTTTTGACAAAAGGAGTGCAAAGGAAGGCTTGCTTGATTTCTTTGCGTTATAGTGAGCCGATGTAGTGGTTGTTAGAAAACATCACAGTGTTTCATTTCCTTCCTCCTTCATCAAAGAAAAAATTGATGATGTCACACCGCTGACATTAGCCATGGCTGCTATTAATATCTATACTCTGTGCTTAGGACAGACCCAGTAAGGGGCCGTGAAGTGACTTCTTACATAACACATTTAAAATACCTTTTTTCTGGCACGTCAGACTTTGGAAAAAGTCATTAATAAATGTGAGTCACCGAACTCAGGGCAGAGACAGTGTGAGTGACAAAGGACTTCTGAAGTCTCGGTGCAGCTCCCAGCTCTGAGTAGAAGGTAGTGACAGGTGGGGGAAAAAACACGGAATGAGTGGTGGTCTAAAAATTGTACCAGAGGATGCCCCGGTGTCTCCAGGGCATCGTCTTCCCTCCCAGCGGCAAATAAAAGATGGAGCTGTTCTGTAGCTGCGAACCAAGCGGCACTTCATCTTTTCACTTCGTTTTATCTAAATTTAAATTAAAAAGAAGTTATTATTTGTAATTTTGCAGTCATACCTGAAAAACTGTCATGCATAGTTTAAAAAAAAGAAAAAGAGGCTCTAGGCAAAGGACTTAGTGGTAGAGATGACCAACCCCATTCATTGGTGTTTATAGAGGTGACACCCAATTCTTAAAATTAGAGACAATCACAGTCTGCTGATTTGGGCTGTGGCTATGGGACTGTCCTGTCATTTGGTTGACAGACAACTTAAAGATGCTGTTGACTAGTTACTGTCCCAGGTGCTAAGAACTCTTAAGGACACAGTCATTATAGTCGCTCTTCAGAAGCACAGCTCCTTACGTGGTTCATTCCTGCTGCTCCATACTGAGAGATGAGGAGCCCTAGAACTTTGAACTCCATTAATGGGAAAATTCTTAGAAGACTAAAGAGTCACTCCTACGTGGGCCCAGGGTTTTAATGTGCAAGTTTTTTTTTTTCTCTCCAGTTCCCCAGAATGTCAACTGCCTTTGCCAAGTTCTATGGGCTGGTCTCACAGTGGTCCACAGAGTACACGCCTGTCTGGTCTTTCTGGCAGTGTATTGCCCTTTACCGTGTGGATAGTACATGAGCTTGAAGGCTGAGCAAGCTCTCGCCTTGTCTGTGTACAACATCATCATCTTTCTGCTTGCTCCTGTTCACACTGGGCTCCACTAGCCCTGCGCTAGGCATGGTTGGTATCACTCGGTTCAGCCACTTACCACATACGGCTTGAAAGGTGGGCTTGTTTCAGCTTTTGTTAAGAACTTGGATGCCCAACTGTTCCGGGAAGAAGTTTGGGCTCTGGCATGAAGTATGTGCCAAGAAAGAACCTGAGATCTAAACTTTATAAATGATCATAAAGCATATACCCCACAGGAGGAATAATCGAGCTTAGATGCATCCGAAGTATTTTGACTTGTGACCTCGCAAGGTTTATTTGAATATTCTCTGCCATGCTGGAAGTCACTTAAAGCTGTCTTCTGTAAGAAAATGAAACATGGGAGCTAGAGAAATAGCTCGGTGGTTAAAAGTAGATACTGCTCTTGCAGAGGGCCTGAGTTCAGTTCCCAGCACCTTGACTCATAACTCACAAAAACTTCAGCTCCAGGGAATCTGACAGTTCCATCCTCCATTGGCAACCGCACTCAAGCGTACACACTGCCATACAGAAACATACATAATTAAAAATAAATCTTAAAAAAATATTAAATCATGCATTGGTCGCTCGGTGGAATTAGCTTGTATATATCTACCTTGGTTGGCCTTTGTAGTTTCTGAAAAATCAAGAAATATCCCAAAATATCACAAATCTACTTCATCTGAAATAACCACCCCCAGCCCCCAGTGAACTCTAGGGGACAGGAAATAAATGAGCTCATTTTTAAAGAGCCATGGAAGAGGCAGATAACACCAGCAACGTACTGAATGTTTACTGTGTTCCGGGCACTGTTCCAAGAGTAGTGTTAACCCTTGAAGAACCTGTCTGGGATCCCTTCTCTAGAGAGGAGGAAGCCTAAGCACAAAGAGGTGATGCAACCTGTTTTGAGCTATGCAGCATGCAATTCCAGAAAGATCTGCCTCGGGGAAGCGGCTGGCTACTGGCACCTATGGCCACTGAGCTTTGCTGTCTCTACAGAGGGCTCAGAAGCACTTGCTCAAGAAGAGTTCATCCATAAAATGTCGGCCCAGATTTGACCTTAAAGAAGGTAAAACAGACCTGCGGCTTCTTTTGGTCTGCTCAGTTTAATTGGCTCTCAACTTTGAAACGTGTCCACCACTGCTCGAAGACAGTGCGGCAAATCCAATGGCTGGCAGTGAGTTTGTGTGTTTACAAAGACTTGGAGCTGCTTACTATCTCCGTCACACTGGCTCATTTCCTAGGGATGTGGCAGCCCCCTTCTTCCTCACCACACCAGTTTCTCCTTTGGATGGTGTCTGGACTTCTCATTCGGGCCTTTTTGTCTGCGTTATGTCAGTCTTGATCTCCCAGTCAGATTTTAAACGTTTTAAAGAGAGCAGGGCCTTTTATTTCCCATGGAAGTGTAACATGGCATTTAGGATAATCATCTCTGTTACTTGTATTTGGAAACTAGGTCTCACATAGCTCAGGATGACCTTGAACTCCTGATCTTCCAGACTCCCCCTCCGGTACCAGAGTTACAGAGATGTGTCACTATGTCCAGCTATCAGAACAATTTTTTTTTTCCCTTGCCAAGTAGGATTTTAGTAAGTACTGTGTGCCTAAAAGGATATTAAGGTAAAGTCATGAATAAATAAATGTACGTGGGGAAAGCTACATATGCAAAAAAGAAAGAATAATATAATGAATCTCTGTGCACTTAAACCCAGGTTTAACAACAGATTTAAAAATCATGAAATATACATGATATGTATTTGTATATTTGTGCATGTGTCTGACTACCATATACATGTGCATGTGTATATGCTTGTGAGTGCATGTGCATATTTGTGTACACACGTACACATACATTAGGAATGACCGTGTAAAAGTAGAGCCCGTTGGAACCACCTGGCTAACAACACAGAATGCTTTCAACACATCAGATGCCCCTGGGGCACTTTCCTGCCTCTCCTGCCGGAGATAACTCCTGCTCTGAATTTTGTAATTAATCACTGTGTCAGGAATCACGTACCAACACCCGTGTGCCTTTTTCCTTTAGTACCACAACACCCCAGTCATTGCTGCAGCTGGAAACATTGCTTTTACAGACCACATCTCCCAGGTTCCCTTGGCTGTTGTCGGTGATCTCGTAACTCAAATTTGACCACTGTGGTACAAATAGAAAGGAGACAGACAACTCTCTTGTGTGTCCCTGGGCTAGCTGGGCCTTTTTCTCCTCCTCTACCTTTCTTATGGGTTGACAGGGGTAGTTTCGTCCTTCCAGATCAAGAGGGTGAACTGTGCATGGGATGCCCTTGACCATGTGACTTCTCATCTGCCTGGGTGACATTCCCACAAATTACGCAATTTGGAAAAGAATATATTTAACAGAGTCATACAGTCACATGCTCAAAGTCTGAAAGGCATTATGATATAGAGCGGTACCTATACATTTCCTGTACCGCTGCTGCTTGCTACCCGCCCCCTAAAGCAGTGGTTCTCAACCTGTGGGTTGCGGGTCACCTAAGGCCATCAGAAAACACAGATATTTCCATTACGATTCATAACAGTAGCAAAATGACAGTTATTAAGTAGCAACAAAAATAACTATGGTTGGGGGTCCCCACACCATGAGGCACTGTATTAAAGGGTCGCAGCATTAGGAAGAGTGAGAACCTCTGCTAAAGCAAATAGTACAGTCCTTTCCTTTAAAATTTGTCCAGGGAAATTTCTGTAACGATGCATATTTTAGTGCAATTAGATTATAGAAGTTAGAGAATAGTTATAGTGCCTAGAAAGAAATAGATGTAGACCCTGCTTTGGGTCATGCTCCTGAGTTTTAGTGACAATTCTGATATGGTTTGTACCTTACTCTAGGGCTGTCAAGACTTCTGAGGTGTATTATATGCAGTTATAAAATAAATTGCCATGGTCGTTTGTCAAAATCGGCTTTGGTCACAGAAGGAGATAGTGGCCACATGTGTCCAGGTTATCTGATGACTAATCTCAATCTCTCTCTCTCTCTCTCTCTCTCTCTCTCTCTCTCTCTCTCTCTCGATCTCTCGATCTCTTCCAAGGTACGGTGTTGGTGTAGCCCAGGTGGCCTCAACTTTGCTGTGTAACTGAGGACGGCCTTAACTCCTGATCCTCCAGCCTCTACCACCCCAGTGTTGGGATTATAGGTTTGCACCACCACTCCCAGATAATACAGAGCAGAGGCTTGCATCCAAGGCTTCATTCATGCTAGACAAGCACTTTACTGAATCTCCTCCCCAGCCCTAAGCTGTCACCGTCTTAGGTTCTTTAAGAAATGACCCAGCCGGGCGGTGGTGGCGCACGCCTTTAATCCCAGCACTCGGGAGGCAGAGCCAGGCGGATCTCTGTGAGTTCAAGGCCAGCCTGGGCTACCAAGTGAGCTCCAGGAAAGGCGCAAAGCTACACAGAAGAAACCCTGTCTCGAAAAACCAAAAAAAAAAAAAAAAAAAAAAAAAAGAAATGACCCAGTGAGCACCAATCAGAAAATACGCCAGTGCAGTGATTATATGGTCCGCCTCTCTAACTGGCAACCAAGGACTAACATCAATAGGGAAAGCCTGGGCTGTGCACCAGAGCTTATGTATTTTACAGTGGGCATGGGGGGGGGGGGCGGGGAGAGGCTTGACTTACAGCCTCGATATCCACAGCTCTACACCAGCAAGTTTACTCAGTCAGGTTTTTACCTCATAGAGCCTATCAGTACGTCAGAAAGGAAAAACAGCGTGATTGCAGTGAGTAAGCCTGTGGACGGACGTGAGAATTAGCAGCAGGCAGGAGAGCAACATGGGAAGACCTTGGGGCCCGCTAGCTAGCTGAGGCTCAGGCACTTCGGCATTCCCCAGTAATGCCCCCTAGTGCTATGTAGGAGCTGTGGCGTGAGATGCAGTGGTTGGCGTTTGTGGAGACAAGCCTGAGCCACTCGGCAGTGTGTTCACTGTGTTACCTGGCAGTGCACTCACTGTGTTTGGAGGAATGAAAGCTTGCAGCCTTGAGCATAGAGAAGGAACAGCGAGGAACACTGACTGTTTCAACTCTGTCGAAAGCCAATAACCTCTAAACCAAGAAAAAAAATAAAACAATGAAATCAACAAATATGGACATTTTATATGGACATCCATGCCTGTGGTCTCCTGTGATTGGTCCATTCTCACTTTATGTTTCCTGTCTTATCCATGTTGTATGGTGAGTGCCTGCTTCATTCCTTTTTATGACTGAATGGTAGTCCATTGTATACAGATGCCATGTTTTATCTATCTACCAGTCGATGGACATCTTTGTACAAATATTGGTAAGGAGATATGTTTTCAGATCTCTCAAACATATATGCTGAAGTAGAGATGGTAATTCTGCATAGGATTTTCAGGACTGCCGCACAGTTTGTCCACACAGTCTCATGTTCTCAGCAGTGATATGTGTGCTATGATTTCCCTGTGTTCTCACCAGCACTTGTTATTATTTGACTTTTTAATTTAGCCTTGCATGTGAATGTGAAGTGACATTGCATTATTTGTATGACATCTCCTCAATGGTCAGTTCTGCTAATCATCTTTTCATCATTTTGTGTTCTCATTGGCCATCTGTGTATCTTATATGGAAAAAAATTCAACTAATTTTTTGGGGGGGTCCATTTTAAGCTAATATAGCTTTACTCTTTTGGGGGGTTGTAAGAGTTCTTTAGAAATTCTTGGTACAGATTCCTTGCTAGATATGTAATTTTCAGATTTTTTCTCCCATTCGGTGGCTATAATTTTCACTTTCCTAATGACATCCTGTTTTGAATTCTGATGAAGTCTGTCCTGGCTAGTTTCATGTCCAACTTGACACAAGCTGGAGACATCAGAAAGGAGGGAGCCTCAGTTGAGGAAATGCTTACATAAGATCAGCTTGTAGGCAAACCTGTAGGGCATTGTGTTAATTAGTGAGCAGTGGAGGAGGGCCCAGCCCATGGTGGGTGGTACCATCCCTGGGCTGGTGGTTCTGGGTTCTATAAGAAAGCAGGCTGAGCAAGCCAAGGGAAGCAAGCCAGTAAGCAGGACCCCTCCATGGTCTCTGCATCAGCTCCTGCCTCCAGGTTCCTGCCCTGTTTGAATTCCTGTCCTGACTTCCTTTGATGATGAACTACAATGTGGAAGTGTAAGCTGAATAAACCCTTTCCTCCCCAGCTTGCTTTTTGGTCATGGTGTTTCATCACAGCGATAGTAACCCTGACTAAGACAAGTCTAACTCCCCCATTTTTGCTTTGGCTGTGTATTTTTGCTGTCTTGCCTGATAAACCATTACCTAACCCAAGGCCATAAATATTCGCTTCCATGTGTCTCCCAGGAGTTCTAAGGTTTCAGCCCTTGAAGTTTCTAGCCCTATTAGTATTTATTTCTCTAGAAGAAATATATACTAGAAATATATACTCTAGAAGAGTATACGTTCAAGTCATTTTTTTGCTTGTAGATGGAGTTATGCAACACCACTTGTTGAAAATAGTTCTTTGCTCCGTTGAATTGTTTTGATCCTGTGTTGAAAATCAATTTACCGTGAATGTCAGATTTATAGCTGTATTATGAATTGTGTTCCAATGAGGCATGTTAACATACTTGTTTATTCTTCTATCATTACCCCTTGGCCTCGGTGCCTGTATCTCTGCAGTGAAGTTTGAAGTATAGTCTTCTGACTTGTTCTTTTCAAGAATTTTGTTTTTTGGATCCCAGCATTCAGGAGGCTGAGACAGGAATCAGGTACTCAAAGTCAGTCTGGGCTATGTAGTAAGTTCAAGGCTCTCCTGGGCTACATAGCATGACTTTGTCTCAAAAAACAACCAATGGCCAAGCACCCCAGTTCTTGCCCAGTTGTCTACAAGACTCTGAGGTCCATTCCCAAAAGCACAAGGAAAAGAAAATATTCCATAGTAGGTAGCTTGTGCTCCCGTGTGCATTTTTGGACCCACTTGTCACTTGGTAGTGATTTGGGTAGAAATTGACTCTGTATTTCACTTTGGAGATCATGACCATGCTTAGCCATGTTGTGTGACCTAAGATATTGTGACCACTAGGGGTTTTGTTTTTTGTTTTGTTTTTGCTTTTTCTTCAACTTGGCACAAGTGAGGGTCATCTGGAAAGAGGAATCCTCAGTTGAGAAATGCCTCCATCAGACTGGCCTGTAGACAGGTCTGTAGGGGCGTTTTCTTGATCAATGATTGATGGGTGAGGGCTCAGTTCACTGATGCAGCCTCCGGGCACGTAGTCCTGGGTTGCATATAAAAAAAAGCTGAGGAAGCCATGGAAAGCAAGCCACTCAGCAGTGTCCCTCCATAGCCTCTGCTTTAGGTCCTGCTACAAGGTTCCTGCCTTCAGCTCCTGCCCTGAGCTCCCTCCATGAGGCCCGAGAGCTGGTAAAGCAAATCCTCTCTCCTGCAGGTTGCTTTTGGTTGTGGTGTTGATAAAGACAATAGACAGCAAACAAGGCCTAGTGTTTTTCCATTCACTTTGACCCATCTGCTAGTTTTCAGCAATGGCTTTAGGCTGTTGTCTGTCTAGGGGCTGGCTACACCTCCCCTGGATTTTCTGTTCTTTCTGTTTCAGAATATCGTGCATGGGATTATCCCCCTAATTTCATTCTGAGGATTGCTTATCATCCTAGCAGACGGGGAATCAAATCCGTTCTCATGGTCAGGTCCTGCAGTCTGTCACGCTGCTATCATATATTTCATTTCTCTTCTTAGACTACACACCTTTACAGTAAGAAACCTAATGGAACCCCCAAAGTACTTATATATCTGTGCATCCATGGCATCAGCAAAAAATAATCAAAGTACTTAGAAACATGTAAAAACACCTCACGACCGGAGCCTTAGGTCCAGGGTCTTCCTGTTTATCTGGGTAGACACATGCCCCACCTCTGCATCCTACTTGCCTGGTTCCTCCCTCACTTGCTACGTCCTTTGTCACTCATCCTGTCATCTTTCCGCTTTCTGTAGCTCCATCCGGTGTGTTTATATCACCTTTCAACTCCATTCCCCTTTCCCTGTACATCCCCAAACTTTTTTTTTTATGATCCCAGGCACATGCACCGCTCTTACACGTCCCTCCCTGTCTTTTGTGCCTAGCTTCCCCATAGTAACTATAGCATATGCTAGAATGGGCTGAGTGTCTTTGAAGTCTTAGGTGTGACTTTCAAAGGCATTTTGTCAAAATATTAGGACACCAGAATGAACCATGAGAGGTTTAATTTCTGTAGGGACGATCCTCTGCCTTCATTCTCTTTCCAACAGGGAGTGGGACATAATACCACTTAATCAACAGATGTTTCATAAAGACTTGGTTGAATGGTTATCTGACTTCATAGGGTTAAGCCCCAAATCCAACCTGACTACTTGAGGATCACAATTTTGGCAAGATTATTTCTGCTTAGTGGGTGCTTCATTATTGGATGCTATTAGCTGGAAAGCACCCCCCACCACCACCACTGCCCCATCTCTCTGGCATCTCAGTTGGTTTGACTAACTTTGGCATGCCTTCTGTCTTGGGTATCCTATGCCCACATGGCACTGGCATATAAGCTCCTGTGGTATTTTCTTGAGCTGACCATCTTCCAGCTCTACATGAGTGTTGAGTACACGGGACAGTCAAGAACGCTGCAGCCCTTCCATGCCTGGTCTCTCCACCCCGTCTTCAATTTGCTAGCCTCTCTTGCTGCTTGCACATGTCCGTCTCCAGGAAGAGCAAGGCCAGGCGTTGTGAAACAGCAGTGATACCATGGTGTGTGGTGGCTAGTGAGAACACTTTTACCATTCTGTTTTAATCATATCTGTGAGCCATGGTAGCAAAGCCAAAGGAAGCTGTTAAGAAGAAATGTAGCAGAAACAAATATGGGTGGAGAGGCTTGGCCGTGTTTGTGAGCACCATACTCATATTTTTTTTTTAATCTCCACAGGTGACAGTAAAGTGAGTGTAACTGTAGTGTTTGAGGGACTGTGCCTTTTGGAGGAAGTCATCCTCCCTGTCTGATGTTTGAAGGCCGCCTCCTCCGCCATTTGTCTTAATAGCTCGGGAGTGGTGAGGTGTAATAGTGCAGACCGGAATACGTCTTAGAAAGCACCCCTGGCTCCACACTTGAAGTGGAAGAGAAAAAGAACACACACCTTATAACTTCAAGCTTTCTTCCTAAATCATATGTTTGCAGAGCTGCTGACAGCCTTAGCCTCAGGACCACCATGTCCACTGCTACCGGGGAGCTCACGGGCCCCACAGTGCTGGGATGTGGCTCTGTCTAGCCTCCTGGGGCCCTAAGCTGATCTCCCTCAAAAGGCTTCACTAGAAGTGGCTGCTGTCTTTTCTACAGCTGCTAAATTAAGATCACCCCTGACATTCCTCAGCTCAGATCGCTATCTTCCTGCTCTGAGCTTTCAGGGTTCCATCCACGCTCGCTCCCTCGCTCTGCAGCCCTCAGGAGTCACACTGCCTGTGAACTCCCCATAACCATCTCGGACATTAAAATATTTAAGCAGCTCCCTGATCATATTTCTAAGAGGTGCTAAATGTTTTAGAAGCCTGCCTAAACAGTCCTGTCTAATTCTGGTTTCCTCTCACAGAGGAAGTGTCTTTCAATAATCCTAAACTACTGGCTTCTAATTTTAGGGATAACCAAGGTAGGATCCGGAGAGGAAATACAATCTTCCCTATTGATTTTTTTTCCACTGTCATTTTGCTCCAGAAGCCTATAATTAGCTCTATTTTCTCCACCTGTAATACTTGTTTAGGTTTCAGACGATGTTGACAAGATAGTGGGTGACGTGCCGGGCTGGGAATTAGGGGGTTCACTAGGACCTGCTTTTGGATACTTGGATGAATGAAATTGTAATGGAAGAAGAGGTGAGCCCAGCAGTCCAATTATCGGCAGGGGACATGTTGCTGGGGACCTCTTCCCCCAGTGGGTGCCTGAAATAGCAGATACTGTGTGTGTGCCTGAAATAGCAGGTACTGTGTGTGTGTGCTATGTTCTCCCCGGACATAGCTAGCTAGCTAGCTACCTGTGGCAGTGCCCTTTATAACGTGATACAATCAACATAAGTAGAGAGGAGCATAATTGTAGCACTGTACTATAATGAAAGCTGTATGAACATGCGCGCGTGCACACGTACTCAAAATATCTTCCTGTCCTTTCCAGTTTTACCTTGGGGTCATTATGAAGTAAATGAGTAGCTTCTGGAGCAGCCAGGCTCTCCCCAGAAGGATTAAATTCAGTTGTGAGAGGCTCTCCAGTTGTCGCTTGTAACACTATCTTAAACACCCTGTAGCAGAATTAACTGCTTCCCTTTTTTAGTTCTCCATGAAATCTCACCAGACTCCGGGGGTGGGGGTGTGCTGATTCCCCTGGATTTGCTGTTTTTCTTTGCTCCTGATGCAATTGTGTAGAAATCCTTGCTGTTGCTACCTCTGCTGCGTCAGCTACCTGGAATGCCGTCCCTTCTGCCCTGGAGTGTATTTTTCTGGTAAGGGTTTCCCACGTGGACTGAAAACTGCCGCCTCCGTGAGGATAACTAAGTACTTGAATGTTACCACCTGCCCTACTTTATCCCAGTTCTTGTCTGTTGACTGCAAACAGCCTGTTCCTGGTTGCTCTAGTTTGCTTCTCTGTTGCTATGAGAAACGCAGTAACAAAAGCAACTTGGGGACAAAAGAGTTTTAGCTTTCGTGTTATGGTCTACCATGGGAGAATCCAAGGCAAGAACTTGAAGTAAAAACTAGAAAAACACTGCTCACTCTCTCTTGCTCTCTGCTAGCTTTTTTAGGCAGCCCAGACTTACTTGCCTAGGGATGGGTCCACCCACAGTGTAACCATCTGTTACCAATCAAGATAATTCTCTGTGGACACACCCACAGCCCAGTCTGAAGGAGGAATTCCTCAGTGGAGGCTCCTTCTTCCCAGATGAACCTAGTTTGTGTCAGACTTACAATAAACACCAACCATAACACTGCTTCTTTATGAAGAGTATGAATTTTGAAGGTAAGCATTTAGAAATTTTGTAACCATTTGACAAGCTAATTTTATGGGAGCTTGCGTCTTATGCCTTTAGCCTTTATTTCATTTTTTTCCCTATTTTTACAGAAAAGATCCTTTAAAAAAAAAAACAAAAATCTGTAGTTTGAGAAATACTGTTTGCTTTTCTTCCTCCCCCATCCCCTAGTCTTCTATGCTGGACTGTAGGCACCATGAGGGTAGAGTTGGCTTGAGAAGCATTTTTCAGTTATAACTTTGGTGTCCAGAGGGATCGACACTGTTGCTCTCGTCAAACTGTGGCCATGAGTGTCACTTGTCTGTCTGTAAAGACGAAGCTATGCTGTTCTATATCTCAGTGACTGCTCCCCCATGCTGTTCATGGTTCTGGCTTTCCTACTAAATCCTGTAGGGCTGTGGAAACCAGCTCCCAAGCACTTTGTGATCCCAAGGGTCCATGCTCGTGTCTGTGTGTAAGGATAAGGAATGCTCAGTACAAGCCTATAATGCTTGGACATACAGAGGAATTCTATTTATCCACTTGCTCTTATGTTATTTTTTAGTGACCCCACTTTTGATTCATTCACTCACAGTTGAATTACATGTTTAGAACAGGCATTGGAGGAGTAAGATCCGGTGTCCACCAACAGAGCCTACTAGATGTTACCGTTTCTAAAAAAGGAGAATTATTAGCTCCAGCTTAGGTAGCACTGGTTCCCCCCCACCCACCCAACAACAACATGAAGTTCACTCATTTACTTCTTACTTATACTGCCAATAAGTCTTGGCGTCATGCCACCATGATTGCCGGTGCCATAACCCTACTACTGTGGGCACACCCTCCTTTGTAGGTTTCAATTGTGGCGATTGTTTCTGAGCTGTTCCTTGCCCTCCCAAAACAGAATCGGGTTTCTAACAGTCCTTTCCTATGATTTTATATATATACACACACACATATATATACACACATATATACATATATATGCCCATATACATTTTATTCTTTATGTTAAACTATTTATTATTCCCCAGATCGATATACTTAGGAAGAGATCCATTTTGTAACTTTTGTTTGAATTCTACATCTCCTTTAACCATTCTTGGGGCAGGAGGTGCCAGGACTTTCAGGATGTTGCATTTTATTTTTTCCTGATCATTGGACATTTAGTATTACAGTTTTAGCCTACTTATCATTTCAAGTTTTTCCTTTGTTGGTATTTGTAAGGAACCTCATCATGTAATAAGTCAGATATTTAAAATGTGACAACCAAATACAGAGTGAATGGAAATTCTGTTTACATCAGCTTTAGTAAAGGGGAAATGATGAAAATTTTCACACCTTTAAAAGGTCCTCTGAAAATATTCTACAAGCCAAGAGCTTGTTCCATGAGCCACATGAAAAGAATCAACCAGATTGGGTGTCTTCACTCTTGGTGCTTACTTCTTTTAGGAAAGGTTGGGGTTTTTTTTGCAGAGTAGGGGGGAAGGAGGCAGGACCAACTTCCATATGAATAATTTGCTTTCAGAGAAGCAGGCAATGTAAAAATATAAATGGTATTCCACATGGACCGGACTGCCCCATGTTACAACCCAAATGAGCTTAGGCAGTATTCTGTTTATAGGTTAAAATAATGGGATAAAAATTAAAACTATTGAGCTACATTCTTAGAGAAACTGTGTGGGGCCAAGGCAGCTAATAGAGGAGACAAGAACATAATAGCACTGATCCACATTTTGAAGATTTTTCACTGGAGACACGGAGTGATCATAGCAACCGTCACCAAGGAGACCTGTACAAATGCGAAAAGCACCAAGGTCACGCAGATGCCCGGAGAAATTCCATGTTGATGAACAACTTCAAGATGTACCTTTCTCTCGTCACCTCCAATGCCTCCAACCTCTTAAGCAGCCTTTATTAGAAAGATAAAGGTAAACCAAGTAGGACTTGCCCCGAAGAGGAAAAAGTAATTCTCAAAACAGAAGCTCCGTTCAAAACGCTGTGAGCGGCTTTTTTTCTAAAACTTCAAATGCCATTCAGAAACTTGGGTGTGAATGAAGTTGAGAAGTCCCGGGATTGAAAGCTAGCCTTGGTTGTAGGTGGTGGCGGCAGTGGCTGTTTTATTGGAAATGATGCAAACTTAGGTTTTAGAGCTGGAAATGAGCCCGCAGAAAGGGCTCTCTTGTGATTCCTTCATTAGAACTCAAGCAGAGTCCCGCCAAAGTGCAAGGCTTCCTTTCCCATCTCCATCCTGCTGTTATACGGGGTTGTTGTTCAGGTAGATGGTGAGGGATCACAGGACAGCCACGAGGCGCAGAAATTCCCTTAGTTTATTTGGTCAGCGACTTCTTACTGCTTGTCTACAGTAGCCCAACTGGCTTTGTAGCAGAGACGGGGAAAAGAAATATCACCCATGGCCCTAGAGGAGAGGGATAAAACAAAATGAAGCAATTAATTCAGGGCTGGCGAGGTGACAGAGCCAGGGATGGCCCTTGTCATGAAGGACTGGATCCCCATAACCCGAACCAGTTCCACAAGGCGTCCTTCCTTTGGCCGCCAAACAAGTGCCTCCCCGGCAAAATATTAATTGAGAAAATTAACCCGGTAATTACATGGTGTAGGAAACATGCCCGCTGTTAGTATTGAGAGAGTCTAGAGGAGATGACATGGAGGGTCTGAATCACGAAATTCCAAGAAAATTGTGGCTCTGGAGAAAGCTGAGAAAGGGATAAAGAGCACTGGATGATAGGAAGGATGAGGACTGGAGAGCTGTCTAGGAATGGGGTGCAGGCCACTGGACTTGAGCAGTAGCCGTATGACCTATAATGACCTCTGCTGTGTTCCACCCCTTCTCATTTATATCTGATTCACTAGTTCTGGAGAAGAGCCATTGAGATTGGAGCAAGTGCCGCCCCACCTGCTCAAAGTCATGAGGCCAGACCATGGGAGTGGCCGACTCTCTTAGTTGGGGCTGTTTGGACTTGTGAAGTGGACCGCTGGTTTCTGCTCTGACCTTACCTTTCCCTGGTAGATTTGGTCCCATCTAGATGTCATGTCCTCACTTTCAGGGGCCTCACTTGAAGAACTTAGTTATGCTGCAAGCTTTATACCTACCCCACAGACTAGTTAAATCAACAAATATACATCTAGCTATCCATCTATCTATGAATAATATATATTATATATCTAATATATATATTAGAATAAATCCTATCAGATACATACCAGCACTGTATGAATGGCTAATGTTATTGTTTATGTTTCATTATCATTCTTAATCTGGAGTCCTCCCAAGTTACAGGAACCTCTGAAGTGTTCTCTGAGCCTGAACACTCAGGTAATGCAGATCCTTCCGAATTGTCTAGAATTCAAGAGTGTGTGGTCCATCTAGAGAGAGGGATATCAATGTCTCTGGCTTGGGTCCAGAGTTGAGAATACACAGTTCAGTTCACAGGGAGATGAATTGTTCCTGTGAGCCTGCCAGCCAGCAGCAGCATGGGGCAGCCATTTTGAAAAGTTCAGTCTCTCTGAGGGGCAGGTGTTGCTCTTGGCTTTTTTTTTTTTTTTTTTTGGTAAATCCTTGGTCTCTGCTGCTATAAAATAAGACATGTATCATATGGAGGATTGTGCTTTTCAGTTCAGTTTTTTCATTTGTGTATTACAGTGAAGTACACAGGTACTTGAGAGACATGCTGTTTCATATTTGAAAACAGTCTCCATTCTAGAACCCACTTTGACCCGAAGCTGATGGTGAGCTGCTTTCTGGAATTCCTTCATGTGTGGCCTCCCCAGGCGCCATGAAAAATCAATGACACAACATGTCTCTGGTGTTGGTTGTGCAGCAAGCCCTCAGAAGGGTGGATGCTGTTTGCCCTTTTTCATCCTGCTGTTCTCTGTAGCTCACCAACTAGAGAAGATACAAGATTACATTGTACCATCCTCTCTGGCAACCTGTGGTTACAGGATTTCCCTGGTACATCTGACCAAACTGCGTAACTAACTCTAGCAATCCAGATTGGCTTGTGCTTTAAAGTTGGGTGTGGAAGAAATAGATCATGGGAGAAGAATCAAATAGTTCAAAGGTACCAAGTACAGGTGTCTTTTACAGGATTAAAGCAGGGAATGGGGATTGTGTTGTTATTATATAATAATAATAATGATAAGCAAATTTTCTGGGCAAAGTGATAAAGTATTTCTTTAGTTGCTACAACCACTCCATCCCCTAGTTTTAGAGATGAGAAAACATTCAACCAAGTAACTCACTTAAGGTCAGTTAGTTGAGAAGACTAAGTAGAGACTGGGTTTGAATGTCAAGGTCTGTGACCTGTGATGGACTTATTATCCGTGTAATAAGCGTGGTGTGTTCTGTTGCCTTGCTGGGGCTGGCTGGACTATGCATCTGTCTGTTTATCCCCTTCGTATTGATTGTGTATGCCACGTACTCTTGGAGCCTGTGCATACTGTGGTGGACAAGAATGTCAAAGACGCCACAGCTGGGAGTTTCTATTCTCCTGGGAGAGGCAAAGCAAACAACAAAATGAATAAGCAAGCGCGAGAGAGAGACAAGAGGCAGAGGGAAGCTATAAATACTTGTTTCCATATATACTTTCCAGACTGATATACACTATCATGAAAAATACATTCCTGGAAAGGGTGCTGTTATTTTATATATTTAAGGGGAAAATAACCTAAAACTTGCCTATGGTTGTAACTTTTTTCTCATGTTGGTTCAACTATTACTTCTTAGGCTTTCATGTTGAGTTAATATAGAATGCAAATGCTTTAAAACTAAAAGGCAAAACAGTATATGGTCTGTATGTCTACCACCTAATCTAAGAACTAGGTGTGATCCGTTCTGTTGCCCTTTTCTGTGCTCAGCCCTTCCCCTTAGGAGGCAACAGTTTCCCAACCTTTCTGTTCGCCTTTCTCTTGCCACCAAGCCTCGCTGTTCAGTCACGCTCGCTCGTTTTGATTTTTAAAATAGTATCATCACCCTTCCGTGTGGCTGTGTGACCTCGGTCAATTCATCCCGATGGCTGGATTCTGTTCTGTTGGGCGAACGTGAACAATCAATGGAGTCATTGGCCTGTCGCTGGATATTTGGATTGTTTCCAGGTTTTTGGGCTGTCTGAATAGGGCTGCTGAAGTTCTTGTGTGTGTTTCCTGATGCACGTGCTCAGCAGCTTCTCCTTGGTGTGTTTCTGGGAGTGGAATTGCTAGGTCATAAAATATGTCAATATTCAACTTCACTTGAGGTTATCGTATTGTTTGCCAATGGGTGGTTCCAGTTTACCTTCCCACCCATTACGTGACTAAGCATCCCAGTTGGTCCACTTGTCACCATAGTGTGTGTGTGTGTGTGTGTGTGTGTGTGTGTGTGTGTGTATGTGTATGTGTGTGTATGTGTGTGTATTCAGTTTGTGGGATGTCAGATCAGTACTAATTGTGGTCTCTGCTGACTTTTCCCAATAACTGATGAGACTGAGCTTCTGGGGCGATTTCAGACAGACCTACAGATGAGATAGAAGAGCTAACTCTGTACAACTAGTGGGAGAGTGGCTGAAACTCATGTGAGGTGTCCATAGAGCAGTAAGACAGTCATGGTGACCAGAGAGGTGAGCGGGAAGATGGTGTTGGGAGGGAAAGCAGAGATCTTGTGTCTCTAGCCTCATCTTTGGTTTTTTCTTGGATGGCTGGGTAGGTAGGTAGATAGTAGGTAGGTGGGTGGATGAATGGATGGATGGATGGATGGATGGATGGATGGATGGATGGATGGATGGATATAGATAGAGATAGGTAGGTAGGTAAGTAGGTAGGTAGATAGGTAGGTAGGTAGGTAGATATAGGTAGGTAGGTAGATATAGGTAGAGTATAGATGATAGGTGACAGATGTGAGGTAAATGGATGATTGATAGATGGTAGGTAGATGATGACTAATAGATGGTACATGAGTGTCATGGTCATCTTGCCCATGCTACTGTATGATATTCCATGCTTACATCATTATTTTCTAAAGCTTTTAAATGTCTAGTTCATAGTTTAGAATTTTAATTGGACAATTTTAAAGTTTAAGATGTAATTAAGACGTGGAAATAGTTCTGGGTTTCTAACCAGTTGTTTAAAAAAGCGTGATTTTACACAACAGAAAAAGCTTGAGATTATAGCTACATAATTAACATTATTTAATAGCCAGCATTATTCTGTCTCTGTAATGAAAAACATTTCCCTCCAAATGCTCATTTAAAAATCTCTTCATTACTTAATATCAAAATAATTTCCTCTTATTAGGCTTTGTAAGATATGAGTTTCTTTATTTTATTTGAGAAGTGTACGTGGGATTAGAGAGATGGCTCTGTGGGTAATATCACTGTCTGCTCATCAAGAGGACCTGGGTTCGATTCCCAGCACCCACACTGCAGCTGACATCCACCTGTAACTTCAGTCCCAGGTTATCTGATGCCCTCTTCCAGCATCCCCAGGCCCCGGGCATAGGCTTGGTGCTCAGGCATACATGGAGACAGAATACACATACACATCAGAATAAAAAGTATGCATGATGGTTGCCAATAATGTGTTAATTTCACTGGGAAGTCACTTGAAAAGAGGATCCAATTGTACCACTGGCTCTTAAGAAATTGAACTTAATTAATTGGTAAGTTGAATACTGACCTCCTGTATTATTTGTACAGTTTGATACATGGACCAAAGGAAATGTGAGCATTGTGCAACTGTCTTTGGATTTCAGTAGCCATACTATTTTTCATATTATAGTATTCAATTAAGAGTTTAAAAAACACCAGCATGGTGACACATGGCTTTAATCCCAGCACACAGGAGGCAGAGGCAGGAGGATTTCTGTGAGTTCAATACCAGCCTGATCCACATAGGGCACTCCAGGACATCCAGAACTACATAGAGAGACCCTGTCTCACAAAAAAAAAAAAAAAAAAAAAATTAAAATGGGGAGTGGGGTTGGGGAAGAAGGAGTAGAGAGTTAAGAAAGAAAATGAAAGAGTCAGAGAAACTGGACATCACCTTTCTTTCAGTCTGAGTTGCAGGTAAATTGTGCCTATAAAACCACTCCCAGTAGCCGGGTGGTGGTGGTGCATTCCTTTAATGCCAGCACTCGGGAGGCAGAGACAGGCAGATCTCAGTGAGTTTGAGGCCAGCCTGGTTTATAAAGTGAGTTCCAGGAATGTTACACAGAGAAACCTGTTCCGAAAAATCAATCAATCAATCAATCAAATACCCCCAACTCCAGCTCCATTTGCTCAAGAATAAAACACACCACAGATTATTCAGTAATATTTTGTCATTGTAATATTTCATGATTCTATATTTTAATAAATCATTTCATTAAGGCACTGTATGAACAAATCTTTCTGAGAAACATCAACATTAAAAAATCTTTTTACGTGTTTTGTTGTGCTGGGCTCAGGACGAGCCACAGCCATGCAGAGTCTGAAGGACATCTCGTGGGGGTCATTTTCCTCTCCTACTGTGTGGGCATCGTGGATTGAATTCAGAGAGGATTCCACTCAGGTTGTTAGGCTACAAGATATGAATTCGAGAAATCAAACTGGGGTCCCCTGCAAGAGCAGAAGGTGCTCCGAACGACGGAGCCTTCTCTTCAGCCCCAACTTCAAGATTTTTGAGGCCAACAATCGCTAAATTGTATAATTTTCTTCCTTTGTTTTATTTGATTGTTTCCATTATTTTTGAGATTATAATTATATTACCCCTTCCTGTTCTTCCCCCCACATACCCCTCCTTGATGGATTTGAAATTCATGGCCTCTTTTTTCAATAATTGTTGTTATATGAATATACATATATTCTTAAACATAGCCTGATCAGTGTGCATAGTGTTACCTGTATGTATGTTTTTAGGGCTGACCATTTGGTATTAGATAGATAATTAGCGTGATCTTCCCTGGGGAAGACTGTTTATTCAGTTCTCAGCACTTCTTAGTTGCCCAGAGTTCTTTATGCGTGTCTCTTGTTTTTATCCTTGGTCAGCTCACACCTAGGCCGTCATGTTGGTGAGAGTTCGTGTGTGTAGCTTCTGACATCTCTAGGAGGCACAACCTCAGCGCCTCTGACTCTTGTAATCTTCCTGCCCCCTCTTCCACGGTGTTCCCGAGTTTTAGGCGCAAGAGGGTTCTGCAGATGGAGCCCCTGTTCCTGGGCTCTACAGCTCTGTGTTTTGGTTGGCCGTGGTTTTCTGTCATCATGTCCGTCTGTTGCAAAGAGAAGTTTCCTTGTTGAGTGAGACCACACTTAACTGTGTGGGTATCAGAGTGTAGTTAGGGATTGTGCTGGTTAAGTCAAGTGATGGTTGTAGGTTCTTCTCCAAGGTGGATGACTTCAAGAGCGCTGCATCGTTAGCGAGGTGTCCACTACCAGGCATGGTTTCCTTCTTGTTGAGTGGGTCCTAAGTCCAGTTAGAGAGATGTTGGTCACCACCAAGGTCTGCTTTCCACTACTGCGCACCTAGGGTGGTTGTGGCAGGCTGGTCATGGTTACAATTCATAGGCATCATAGCTGGGTAGGACTGGAAGGTCTTTGATCAATTTGAAATTAGTTTTTGTGCACAGTGATGGACACAGATCTTACTTAATTCTTCCCCATGTGGGTATCTAGTCTTCCCAGCACCATGTATTGAAGATGCTTTCTTTTCTCCTCCTTATATTGTGCCATCTCTGTCAAATGTTAAGTGGTTGCAGTTACACACCCTCATGTTTGGATTTTCTGTTCCATTGATCTTTGTGTCTGTTTCTGTACCGGTGCTGTACTGTTAATCTTACTCTGGCTCTGTACTGTGTATCCTAAGATCTAGAGTGGTAATCCCTCCAGTATTTTTATTTTTGTTTAGATTTGTTTTGGCTATCCAGGATCTTTTGTGGTTCCATATGAATTTTTGTAGACTTTTTCTTTTCTATTTCTGTGAAGAATGAGAAGGAGATTTTTGATTCGGGTTGCATTTTGAATCTGTAAATAGCTTTTGGTAAAATAGTCATTTTTATAACATTAATTCTACCAATTCATGACCATGGGGTGTCTTGCCATTTTCTAGCATCTTTCTTACCTCTATTCAGATGTTTAAAGTTTTCATTGCAGAGGTCCTTCTCTTCCGTGGGTAGGTTTATTCCTAGACAGTTATATGTGACTTGTGTTTTCTTTCTTTTCAGCTTTCATTACACTTTCTTTCTGCTGTGTACTTGGTGTTTTAACTATGGTATATGATAGGGATTGTCCTTTCTGGTCTTGTCTATTTGGTACCCTGTGCACTTCTTGTACCCCTATGAATGTGTCTTTCCTCAGTTTGGGGATGTTTTCTTCTGTGCTCTTGATGACTATTTGGTCTGTGCCACAGACCTGGGATCCTTCTCCCTCATCTGTGCCTATAATTTGAAGGTTTGGTTTTTTTCTTGGTGTTCCACATTTCCTGTATTTTCATTTCTTGTGTTGTAAATTTTTTTTCTTGCCTCTGCTTATTTAGTCTAGCTCCTCTGCTGATCTTCAAGGTCTGATATTCTAGCTTCTTCTCCGTTCATTCCGCTTGTAAGGTTTTCCTTTGAGTTCTCGATTGAGCTACCGAGTTTTAATTTCACTTCATCTCAGCTGCCTCCTCTTCCATGTGTCTAGTTCCTTATTTAATTACATTTAATTACAATCAAGTCCTGGATTGTCTTCATCATTCTCGTCAGCCTTGTGTTTATGTTGCCTAGGGCATCACTCAAGCCCTTAGTCTCCTTAAATTCTTCTTCCTTAATTACATCGAGCTGTTTCTTGGTGTCTTCTTTGAATTCTTTGAATTCTTTGATGTTTATGATTCTTTTTCAATTCTGTGTCCTAGGGTTCTTCTAGGTAATTTTCTTTGGCAAACATTTCCACAGGGCTGGTCAGTTTGGGAAGGGAGAGACTGGTTTGGTATTTCATATTGTTTGCATTTTCTGTGATGAGAACTGGGCATGTGGCTCTTTTTTGCTCTGAGTCTGATATGGACGGAGCAGGTTGGGGCAGAAGAGAAGAGGCAAGGGCAGTTTGGACCACAGGCCAGAAATGGCTTGGGTGGGATGATGTCAGATGGACAGAGGGGACTGGACTGGTGTGCGGGTGTGTCCCCTAGTCCAAGCCTGGAGGATCTGGCAGGGAGGAAAGTTTAGATATGTCATGTCCAGGAGTCTGAGGCTTGACTCTGTTGAAGGATGTGTATGGAAGATCTCTCTGGATGGAGAGGTTGGATGTGCCACAGAAAGGACCTGTGAATGGTCCCTTCCTTCCTTCCTTCCTTCCTTCCTTCCTTCCTTCCTTCCTTCCTTCCTTCCTTCCTTCCTTCCTTCCTTCCTTCCTTCTTTCCTCCCTCCCTCCCTCCCTCCCTCCCTCCCTTCCTTCCTTCCTTCTTCTTTTTCAAGTATTCTTTTTATTTTATTTTATGTTTTGCTTTTTGAACAGGTCTTGCTATGTAGCATTGGCTACTTTAGTACTTGCTATGTAGCCCAGGCTGGCCTTGCAGGAGAAACCAGCCTCAGCCTCCCCCACTGGGATCCCAGGTGTATACTACCACACCGGGCTTTTGTTTTGTGGTTTGTAACACAGTACATTGGTAACCACTATGACAAGATAGAGTATAGGGCCAAGTAGAGTTCAAGTACACCTCAGGACTTTTCTGACCTGCTTCTTGGGGTAAGGCAGTCTTCAGTGAGGACGGAGGAGGGAGAAATGTGGAGACCTCTGAGGGATCAGCCATACTTCTGGGTCTTACTTGATTGCTTTCTGCCTTCATCCTTGACAGCCAGACTTCTCAATGTGAATTTTTTTTAATGTACAACTGTCTCCAAGAGTCCTTGTCTTTAGGCATGCTGGCACTTTGCATCAAGGCCATACACAATTGCCAAACGAACGATTGAATTAAGGAATGAATTAATTCAAAAATTTGTTTCAAAAACTGGGATCACAGCTCAAGCCAATCCATGCCATCTGGTTGAAGACTATTCTTAGCTCTTAAGTGGTATCGTTATGCCACGGTGAAAAGAAGGGTGACTGTTACTGGATGTGATATTTCCTGGGTGACCATGATGCTTCTAAGAGCAGATGGCTTCAGATGGGTGTGATTTATTTACCTGGATCCTGACACAGCAAAGAAAATGCTTCTAGAATAAGTGGCTCACCTCTCTCACCTAGAACCAAGGGCTGCTGTGCTGGGTGCAAATGATACCGCATTCAATGTGGATGGGTTGCTGATAGACTCCTTTTATTATAAACAATTTACCTAGAACATCAGTGACTTAGTCCCACTAGTGCAGGTAAATGCTAAGCCTTCACATCATAGGGCTGTTTGAAAGACGACACAAAGATGTAGGGTATCTTCATTTCGTTGAAGGTTATGCCAATTTTGGGACTACATTTGCAGCAAAATAATTACAATTTGTAAGTTTTCATACCACTTTCTCTGTCTTAGAATTAAAGTCTTTGGGAAAAGTGTCACAGAGCAAAAATGGAGGGAAGTGAGTTCTTATCAAGAGTTTATCTTACTTAATTTGTGAAGCCACCAGTATGTTAGCATTAGAAGCAGAAAATTCCAACCAAGGGGAACAGAGAAGAAAGGAAAGCTAAGTGGAACAACAAAAAATAACAATCTGGATAACTTTAAAGCAAAAATATTTTGACATGTAATCATATGTATTCAAGGAGTACAATATATTTTACTGCATGTGTGTGGTATGTGGTAACTAAATCAACATTGTAGGCATCTCTGTCACTCCTGAATTTTTCATGTCTTTGTGTACAAACCCGTTAGGCTCTTCTCTCCTGCCTACTTTGAAGTGTATAGTTAATTGTTTCCAGCCATCGTTACACAACCCTACTGCAGAATATCAGAAGTCACACCTCCTCTATCCTATATCTGTTACACACCTGAAGGTAGGGTGGAGTCTCAGTAACCTAGATACCTTCAGTCTTTGGTCACCACTAACCCACTTTTCCTTCTATGTGATCAAATTCTTTTTCCACATGCAAGTGAGAAAAATGGGTCTCTGTGCTTGGCTTTCTTGGTTTCTCTTAACACAGTGTCTTCCAGTTCCGTCCTTATTGCATTGGCTAATAGGATTTCACTCTTTCTAGTGGCCAGATAACATGGTATGATAGATGTGGCCTTTTCTTTACCCATTTGCCCCGCACTGGACATGTAGGATTATTCTGTATCCAATCTAATGATCTGCAATGCATACATAAGAAAGTGCAGATTTCTCTCCAACATTTCTTTTTTTTTTTTTAAATTTATTTATTTTGCATACAGTGCTCTGCCTGCAGGCCAGAAGAGGGCACCAGTTCTCATTAAAGATGGTTGGACGCCACCATGTGGTTGCTGGGAATTGAACTCAGGACCTCTGTAAGAACAGCCAGTGCTCTTAACCGCTGAGCCATCTCTCCAGCCCCAACATGATTTCTTTACTTTGGGCATGTGCTCTGTGTTACTCAGCTTCCTTCCGCTGTGACAAAGACCTGAGGTAAATCAACCTCTAAGGAGGAAGAGTTCATGCTGGCTCATGGTTTCAGAGCCCAAACCGTTGTTCATGCTTGGTTGGCTTCTGCTTTGGCACACGTGGTGGGGAAGAATGCCATGGTGGTGAGCGTGTGATGGATCTGAGCTGCTCATCTCATGGTGGCCAGGAAGCAAGGAGAGAGACGGCGAGGCTGCATTCTAATGGCTCCTTCAAGGGCCCGCTTCCAGTGACCTCCCTTTAAGGTTCCACCACCTAGTGCCAAGGACTGGCCACCAAGCGTTTAGTGTCTAGGCCTTTGCGGGGACGAGATTCAGATATCCACCCAGCAGAGAAATTGCCCACTCTTGTGGTAGTTCTATCTATAGTTCTTTTTCAGGAGGCCCTTGACATCTTTCCACAAAGGCCTACTACTGTACCGTCTCAAGGACAGTGTGTGACAGTTCCCCATCCCTTTCTTTCTGACTACACCAGCGTTACTCTCCATTGTCCTCTTGATGGTAACCATTGGTGAGGGAAGGAGGCGACCGCCCACTGTGGTATTGATCTGCATTTTCCTGATGATTAGTGGTGCCGTGCATGTGGGTGTGGTGGGGAAATGTATGCTCACAGAACTTGTTCCTTCCCAAAGCAGATTGTTTGGGGCTTGCTGCCGAGACATTTGAGTTCCTTGTCCAGATTCTGGATATTTAGAACCCTTGTCGGAGAGCATCGGTAGCTTTCTCCGTTCTGTAGGTTGTTCGTTCCCTCTGTGGTCGTTTTTTTTTCTGGGTAGACGTTTTCATAGGTCGATGTGATTCCCTGGTTGATCATGCCTATGCCTATTGTGCGTGAGGTCCAGGATTCAAACACCTGTCCAGGGGAGAAGGCAGACAAAACCACTACAGGTCTCTGTAACAGCAGTGGGGACAACTGAGGGTCTAAGGTTATCTTTTCACCAGAAGGGTAAATCTACCTGAGCTCTGGACAAATCTGAGCCACGAGAGATGGGAGGGAAAGACGTAGGACCGTCGATTACTCCTGTTTCTGTGATGCAATCCTCAGTCTAGCCTTCCACAGGAATGGCACCAGTGCGGCTCTGCCGGGTGGCTGGGGGTGGGGTGGGAGACGTTTCTCAGTCATTGGTTTTTTTTTTTTTTTTTGTTTTGTTTTGTTTTTTTGTTTTTTTTGGTTTGGTTTGGTTTGGTTTGGTTTTTCGAGACAGCGTTTCTCTGTGTAGCTTTGTGCCTTTCCTGGAACTCACTTGGTAGGCCAGGCTGGCCTCCAACTCACAGAGATCTGCCCGGCTCTCAGTCATTCTTAAAAGGGGACATTTCTTCCTTCTTTATCTGGTTGAGTTTTGTGAGGGGAACAAGTGACAGGCAGTTCTGGGCCTTTGTTACTAATGTCACTCACGAAGTCTTTAGAGGACAGATGGGACAGCTCAGCAATAAGAGCTCGGCTTGCAGGCCGGATAACCTAACCTTGATCCCTGGACAGTTCTCTGACTCTCTGCATACACCATGGTGGCCCTTTGGGCAAGTGAAAAATTAATTTGAACCAAAGAGGACCGCAGCTTGGCTGAAGCTACAGTGTGGTTTCTTTTTTGTCCTTTTCTCCAAATCTGCAATTTTATTTTATATTCCAAAAATTACTAGAGCGTGTGTTTATATACTTCGATCTATACCAGGAGTTTTAGAACTTTGATTCTCTCTTCATACTTTTAGGAGTAATTACTCATACTTTTTGGATGATCCAAAACTATCCTTTCTAATTTATTCTCTTAACAGAAGAAAATGTAGAGGGGTTTTGTTTTTGTTTTTGTTTTTTAAGGTAGGAATTAGCTAAACATTCCCAAACCTCTACTGTGCCTTGGGTACTTTGTTATCCTGTGTCATCCGGGTGTGACTACCTTTATCACACCAACTTTCAAGCTTAGAAAGTAAGGCTCAGAGAAGGTATTTCCCTGGTTGACATCACCCAGGTTGTAAGTGGTCCAGGAGGGATGCAGATCGGTGTTGTCTACCTACTGAGGCTGAGCTCTGCCAGGGGAGAGATGGGACAGCTCATAACAAAGACTTGTGTCTTTTTTTTTTTTTTTTTTATCTACATGGTCTAACATCATCCTGGTTTTCCTGTGATTTAAGAACAGTTTTTAACAGTGATTTTAAAGTCATTCCATTTGTCATATGCGTATTTATTAAAGTTTGTCTAGATCTTTGTCTCCTCACTGTTTCCACCCATACTTCAAATTCTTCTCAGTGCACCCCCACCCACTAAGATCCAGTATTGAAGGATGAATAACTATTTTATATTTTTTGTTATAGCTGTGTTAATATTATCCTCTGAAGTTCTTGAATAGGCTCTGTTCCCTGGGCTTAGGGGATTTGGGATGCCCATCTATTCCTATTCTGGAATTTTCTCCTAGTAAGTAGCAGCACATCTATGCTAAACCCTAAGCTTCACAAGAGTGGACACTTGTGTTGGCTTTTTATGTCAATTTGTACAAGCCAAGGTCATCTGGGAAACAGGAATCTTCAGAAAATATGTCCATAGATTTGGCCTACATGCAAAGCACTTTTTTTTTGCATGTTTGTTTGATTGGTTGGAGGAGGAGGTCAAGCCTGGAGGAGCAGGTCAGCAAGCAGCACTCCTCCACGGTGTCTGCATCAGTTCCTGCTTCCAGATTTCTGCCCTGCAGGAGTTCCTGATCTAACTTCCCTGGATGATGGATTACAAACTTTAAGGCTTTCCTTTCCAGGTTACTTTTGGTCATAGTGTTTTAACCCAGCAATTAAACCCTAAGATAACACTGTATCTGTTACTTTAGGACTTACAGTGGTGTCTGGTGCAGATCTTGGCTGGCCCAAATTAGGTACTTTGTAAATGTTTACTGACTGACATTGCAGCTGTGGTGTTCTTACAAGCTGTCAGGCCAGCTAATCAACTGTAGCCAGATAAATCTTACCCACCCACCCCGTACCCGAATAACCAGTCAGAGGCTTAATATTAATTACAAACTGTTTGGTCTATGGCTCAGGCTTCTTGCTAGCTAGCTCTTTCATCTTAAATTAACCCATTTCTATTAATCTGTGTTTTGCCACATTACCGTGGTGGTACTGGTCTGTTGACATGTTGTTCTTTGACTGGCAGCTGCTCTGACTCCGCCCTTCTTCTCCTTGTATCTCTGGGATTTCCTGCTTGAATCTTTTGTTTGTTTGTTGTTTTTTGAGACAGGGTTTCTCTGTATAGCTTTGTGCCTTTCCTGGAACTCGTTTTAGAGACCAGGCTGGCCTGGAACTCACAGAGATCCGCCTGCCTCTGCCTCCTGAGTGCTAGGATTAAAGGCATGCGCCACCACTGCCTGGCTCCTGCTTGAATTTTATCCTGCCTTACTGAGGACCAAAACAGCTTCTTTATTAACCAATAGTAGCAACACATATTCACGGTGGACAGAAAGACCATCCCACAGCAATCGACAGACGGAGATGGCATCCTCCTGTGATGTGGGAGGATGCATATGATGCCTGACTCTGGTCTTCCTGCACCCAGCCAGAAGTTCAGTAAGTAAATTAGTATTTATCCCTTTCACACTTCCCACTTTATCCTTTTTGTTCCTCCCACTGTATTTTGAGACAGGGTCTCTTGTAGCAGGTGTTGGCCTTGGACTCACCATGAAGCCATGGATAATCCTGATCCTCCTGCCTCCACATCAGGAGTGCCAGCATTACAGGCATGAACCACAATGCCCTGCTTCTCATTGTGTCCATTAATTCTCACCCTGTCTTAAGCTTGAAATGGAAACCTTCTTTCTCTATCTGTGTCCCAAGTTTAAAACCTCACTATCTAACAAGATCCGTTGAAAATCCTTTCTCTTTGATGAGTCTCTGTCTCTCTTCTCGGCGGCCATGCTCTCCTGACAGTGTTCTACAAATGCTATAGCCCTGGTCTTCCCACAGCGCGTGTGTGTTTATTTCTCAATTTGGAGAACTGGGCACCTCTGAGAACAGCTGTGATAAGCCTCATTCAGCAGTTCGCTGATGTCCGCATAGAATCTCTACAGCTGGACTTGGGCGCCCCTGTGTCGGTTCTGTTTGCTGCTGGGCATCCTGAGCCCACCTGCTTTCGCAGAATTAATGTTTTCAAGTTCCATAACGTGCTGCCGTGAGACAACTTCCTGTTTTGATCTCCGTGATAGTGGTCTCCAGGTCGCCTTCTCAACGCCCCTTGGTCAGCCGGTCTTTGACAAATGTCAAACTTCACCTTCTGGGTCAGTGCACCATGAGCATGGCAACGTGATCTTTCCGTAAGGCATTCCGGGGTACACCCTGCAGATGAGGTGGGTGTAAAGTAGTAAACCACTTTGGAAAATTGGTGTGGTAGCTTTTCATAGAGTTACATATATGTCTTCTCTGTGACCTAGCCACTTCTCCTTACATTCAAACAAGAGAAATGAAGGTACACACCCTAATGATGCTCGAACAGAAATGTCTTCAGCAGCCTCCTTCATGACAGCCCCATGGTGGAAACAGTGTCAGTGTTCATCAGCGGTTGGCAAGGTGAACAGATTTTTAGAGTTTGCTAAATGTGTGCCAGCCTGCTTCTCGCTGAGAGAGACATACAGACCAGACAGACCAAACAGACAGAAGGCTCTAGAACGCTGCTTGTATAGTGAACAATGTGGAAAAATCTCCATTGTTTTGGACGGTAGCTTCACATGTGTAGATGGCTTCTAAAGCTGGTAGAATTGACAGCATCAAGTCTTGGCCTTTTATTGAGCTGCAGTGTCTTTGACCAGCACCTCAGCGAAGAGACCAGAGTTTGGAATCAGATGCCAATGGTAATTGTGTCACTCACTGTCTTTGGAGTCCTCAGCAACTTGCCTAAGTGTCTGCTTCCGTTTCCTCCTCCCCTGAGTGTGAATGAAATCAGAGTCTAACTTACAAAGCTGTTAGGAGAATCACATGCATCTGTCTGCTTGTGGTATACTTGTATCGATTAAATTTTTAAAATCAAACAAGCTGATCTTCAAGACAAAATTTCACCAGTCCTCATCCCCGGCTTCATAGGGGGGGGGGTCTCCAGGGGAGATTTTGTCAAAAACGATGCTTGGGTACCAGGAGATTGGCCGGAGGCAGGCTCTGAACTGATCGTTTTAAAGTTCTTACACTAGTGCCTCCCCACCCCCTCACCCCCCGCCCCACCTCGGCATTTTGTTGAATAATCATTCTGTATGGTATCATAATTATTTTCTCAGTTATCATCATCACAGCACTTTGCAGCAGGTGGACTGTATCCCCTGCATTTCCAACAGCATTAAAAGCCTTTGCAGAGGAAGTTATAAAAGCAAATTTAGTAATGAGCGCCCATAAGAATTGTCCATGTTCGCTTCATTTTATTTTTCTCAGAGAGCTAACAGGAAGCCCTGGTGTTCAGGAGAGGGGCCGTCAGATCACCCATCTTGATTCAGACCATCCTTTTCTTTTATGTGAGAGAATTATAAAGTGCTTGAGTGGGGGGTGGGGGTGGGGAAGAGCACTACTCAGAGCTGGGATGATCAAGCAAGCGAGGACACTCTAAAAGATGGGGATAATACACTCGGTATGCAGACCATAAGACTCCCGGCCTGGCTTTTCTGAGCTGTGTGGTGGATGTCATTTCTCTCCCTGTACCGGTGCCTTCAGGCAGTGCTAGGAGCACAGGACTTTTGATAAATATGTAGGAGTGGGCTACAGCAACTGTGTCTTGGAGGAGAGACCCCAAAAGGGCCTCACTTTTGTTAAATGACTTGATGAAGTTTTGGAGCTTGCATTGGTGGAAAAGATGATCCTATTCATTTGGGGATCAGAAGGAAAAAATTCAAAATTGTCAAGCGTGTCATGAACAAAAGAAAAAAAAGCCACACATGGCCCTAGACTAACTTTTGGGTATTATCATAATGCTATTTTTACATTGGAAGATAAATATAGCCCGATGAGGTTTTGCACAAATGGGTGATTGGCTTCTTTTTATTGAACTATCTTTCTTTGTACTCGTATGCCTCTTACTGATAATGACGTGCTAGTGGATAGCTTTATGGTTTTGCCAGTTCAGATTTGTGGCCAGCACACCCTCATCCTCACCACCTTTGTTTTTTAGTGGGAAGAAACCCAGTCTTCAGCTATTGTCACACTGTGTTCCTTCATCAAGAATGAAGTCATGTGAGGAGTTTAATTTTTGTGGTTTTTACTGGATGATTCCCATGTGTGCTGTCTTGGCTTACCCAAAATTCTATCGTCAGTGAGCCAGAAGTGATGAAATGAGACCAAGAGTGTCTTTCTTGCTTTTCTTCTTTTCTCTGGGATTCAGTTTGTACATCTTTAGAATGGATTCGGTTGCTTATATTTTGAGCAAAAGAAGATACAATAATAATCAAAGTAATACTGATCAATTAATGGAGTTCTTTTCCTTTTTGTGATGAATGTGTCCACTGGTTGAATACATTTTTGGTATACAGTTAAAGGATAAATTGAAATTTCCTTTGTTTTCTTCCTTTCCTATAACAAACATTTATTGAGGGCCCATGCCTACCTATGGATAAAGTGTGATATGATACAAACAAGACATATGAATTGGGAAATTTTTCTGCTCAAGTCACCTGACCTACTCTCTGTTCAGCAGCTGTTTCATTGTGAGTCAGAGACAAGATATGAGGCCAGGAATGATGTGTCTTACCTAGATGAATAAATCCAAAATACTGTGTCTAGAAAACCAGAAACAACACTTTATTGGGGAACATTCAACATTAAGAACTTCCTTACATATTAGGACATTTAAAATCCCAGCACTTGGCAGGTAGAAGCAGAAGAATCAGGAGCTCAGAACCAGCTTTGGCGCACAGGGACCTTGAGGCCAGCTTAGGGCAGTCGCTGTCTCCAAGTAACTGAAGGAGTAAATATGTGAACAACAAAAACACCTTTGCGCTGTGCCCAGGAATAAGAAAAGTAAGTTAGGAGGTGCACATGGGAAGTCAGTTCCGGGAGGGAAGAACAGTATGGGGCACAGAATGAGGACTATGGGGCACAGAATGAGGACTATGGGGCAGGTGCTGATCCATAGGAACCACTGTGCACAGGGAATCTAGCAGTTAGGAGTTGAGAATGTACAGTGTACAATGATGAGGAGGAGGCAGAATACAGAATGCTTTGGGGATTTGGCTCTGTTGTTCTTACCTCTATTTATTTATTTGTTTATTATTTATTTATTAGAGTGTGTGTGTCTGTGTGTGCCTGCCCAGGTGTGGCTGTGTGTGCCTGCCCAGGTGTGGCCGTCAGCATAGGGGCAGCTGTCTCCTCCCGCCGTGTATGATCTGGGATGGAACTCAGCATCTCTTTCTTTATTTTGGTTTTCCTTTGGGTCCGGGTTTCAGCTTGGCCTAAAGTCATGGTCCTCCCCCTGCTCCAGCTCCCAAGTACTAACGTAACAGGCATGCGCCTCCATACCCTGATGACCGTCTTGAACATGGGCCCCCCAAACAATTGGGACAGCATCCCCTGTCCACAGGAGAGTTTTTCAAAAGCAGGAGAGCACGTGTGAGGGTTCCTCCCCAGAATGAGCCAGAGAACAGTTGACGGTGTAGCCGTACAGACTTTGGAGTTTTATCTTTAGACCTTCTAAATTTACTTTGGCGAAAAAAAAAAAAATACTATACCAAAAAATACACTCTGTAGATTGGAATATTTTTTTCTGACAGACCTTTCACAAATTTAAATTGAGTTCCAATCTGTAGCAGATATGTATGATCATTAAAAAAAAAAAAAAAAAAAAAAAAAAAAAAAAAAAAAAAAATTGGCTATCAAATAATTCAGCTCTGCCTCCTTTACTGGACTCTGGCCATGAAGATGAGCAAATACAATTTTCAAATTAGTCATCTTAAAGGTTTTTGTGTTCTTCTGTATTTTTCCCCCTCCATTCTGATATGAGCCTGGTTGATGTGGGCAGTCAGTCACTTAACAACTAACACTGGGCCCAGGTTATTACTCAAAAGAGTAAAACTTGCAAACGCAACAACAGATTTGCCAAGTCTTGAGAAGGCACAGTTTGGAAGAGGGGTTCATCCTTTGGTACCATTTATCTATCTGTCTATCACCTATCTATCTATCTATCTATCTATCTATCTATCTATCTATCTATCTATTTATTTTTGGGTTTTCAAGACAGGGTTTCTCTGTGTAGCCCTGGCTGTGTTAGACCTCACTCTGTAGACCAGGCTGGCCCCAAACTCATAGAGATCCGTCTGCCTCTCTCTGCCTCCCGGGTAACTGGGACTAAAGGCAGTTGCCACCACCGTCCAACTATTCTTTGGTACCTACGGAAGCAGTAAGTGGAAAAGCTCATAGCTTGAGCTGGTGAGGGGTCTCAGAGGTGAGGGGTGCTTACTGCTCTTGCAGAGGACCCACATTTGGTTCCCATATGATGGCTCACAACCATACGCTGGAACTCCAGTTCTAAGGCTCCTACACTAGCCTGGGAACACAAGAGTAGATCATGTCTTTGTGTTTGTACACCACATAATCCCCTGTGTCCGGCACATAAATGTTCAATAAACAAATGCTGATTCGGTAAAAATGAGCCCATGGAGTCTTAGGAAGGGTCTGGGCAGTAAGTAGAAGGTTTTCTGTATGTGTTGTCTGCAACATAGAATTGTGTCTTAGTTTTAGAAAACATTGCTGGTCTCAAAACCTGAGACTCAAACACAGATAAATTGGCAGAGACATGGTCCCTTTTAGGACAATATTTACACTGTAATTCCCGTAGCAACTTGCTGCAATGTTTTGGAAACATGATTCAGAAGTGTAGGAGCAATGATTTGCATAGAAGTGGTAGTGAGTTTATCTGTTTTGTGGGTTTGAACCCAGGCCTCGTGCAGGCTCTCAAACACTGAGATACACACCCAGCCTGAACTTGCTTTTATGAACTGACTTATCTGAGAATAATGATGCCTAAAATTATGTTTATCCTATCTACTTTGCTATCATATCATTATGATATGAAAACCTGAATTTAATGATAGGTATAAATGAAATTTGAAAAGATGAGCAAAATCTTTGGTTTTAAACCAAAGATCTTCTAGTTTAAAAAATAAATTTATTTAGCCAGGCAGTGGTGGCGCATGCCTTTAATGCCAGCACTAGGGAGGCAGAGGAAGGTGGATCTCTGAGTTCGAGGCCAGCCTGGGCTACAGAGCAGGTTCCAGGATAGTCAGGGCTACACAGAGAAACCTTGTCTGGAAAAAAACAACCAAAGAGTTGGATTCACAGAAAACAACATGTTAGTTAGGTGTCTCAGTGCCAGAGGGTTTGCTGTGCTTCCCTGTGTTGCTTACAAGGAGCATGAGAAGAAGTGGGGTGTGTGTTTTGGCATGTTGAGGTTATTATTTTTTTCTTCTTAATCCCCTAAAGAAAAAGCATTTTTTTTGTTGGTGATGTACATAAATATGAGTCAGTATGTGCCTTTTGAGATTTTGTAGCTGTTATGGAGATTGATGAAAAAGTACTTTTAAAAAGGCCAGCTGTTAGTGAGTGTCCATTTTAGTTAAGGAGGCCAGGACTGTCTATACCAAGAGCAGGATAATTCTCTCACATGGAAACGGAAGTAGAAAAAAGAGAGAAGAGAATTTTGTAAAATACTGCTTGTGACTGTCTTTCAGAATAAGGTGGAGTTTTATTTTCTTTGTATGTATCCGGATTTTCTTCCACAAACCCACGTTGCTAGGACAGTCAAATGAAAATGTTTGAAAAGGAATGCCCAGCAGGGTGCGGGGAACAGCAATCGGGAGCCTGCCAAGGCAGAGAGTAGATACACTTGGACTTGGACAGTAGGGACACACAGACCTGGGGTTGGAGCCGCACCTCGAAGTATGGGGGAAACCCCCATAATGATGATACTTTTTGTACATTATTGTGCCCACAAGCAGCTGCTTCATCTACTTGTCTTTAATGAGAAGAGCCCTGGTTCTAGTTGTCCCTTTTCAGTTATCAGCAATCGATGTGACATATTGGTTACCACCTTTTAGCCAATGAGACCAAAAGGAGACGTGTGTTCAGGTAATTCTCTTCCACCCCACCCCGCACTGTCTTCCTACATTTTAATCATTGAAAGTTTTATACACTTACAGATTGTCAAAAGAACAGAACCAGGGGCTGGAGAAAGAGATAGTTCAGCAGTTAAGAGCACTTGCTGTTCTTACAGAGGACTGAGGATCCATTCCCAGCATCCATGTTGGGCAGTTCACAAGGGCCTGTAACCCCAGATCCAGGGGAACTAATACGTTCTTCTGGCCTTAATGGGCACCCACACACCCATGTGCATCCTCACACAAATATATATATCTTTAAAAAAAGAGACTAGAATCACAAATGTCTCCAATTTAGAGTTGGTGGTTGTTAATGTTTTGACCTTATGCTTTCTCTCTTCTCCCCACAGACACATGGACACTTAGACGTTTTAAAAAGTAAATTCTAGGCCAGGCATGGTGGCACACGCCTTGATTCCCAGCACTTGGGAGGCAGAGGTGGCAGGATCTCTGTGAGTTCAAGGCCAACCTGGTATACACAGTGAGTTCTAGGACAGCCAGGGTTGTTACACAGAGAAACTCTGTCTCAAAAAAAAAAGTTCTAAATATGACCCAGTGACGACCGCTAAATGCTCTGATGTTAATCTCCTAAGAATCAACACTTTCTCTTACATAATGATCATGCCACTATCTCACCTAACAGCTATTCTAATCATAATCCCGATGAATACCCAAGTCATATTTAAATTTTCCTAACTGTGTTTTAAAGATTGTGTGGGACCTCTGTCGATGATATAATCGAGACTTGAGGGTTCCATCTGGATGTTAATGTGGAAGACTGGGCGTTCCTCTGACACTGTACCAGATGATCTGTTGTCTGAGGACCTTAGTCTGTTCTGAGCAGCTGCAGGAGAGGGGTGAGAGTTGGGACAGGCAGGATCTAGAAGGAACTGACTTCAGTAGTATCGGAGTGAATGACGTCATCCACTGGGCCTTGATTTCTTCTCCTTAGACAGCCAGTTTCTCAGTTTGAATTGGGATGAAAGCGTCTTCGCTGATAACAGTAATTCTGCAAACAGCCTGCATTGACTTTGATCTGAACGGCAACCCTGTGAAGTGAAGGAGATACATATAATTATTCCCATATACCGAAGACGAAACTAAAGTCGGAAGGCTGCAACTTGCCTAAGGGCCAAAAGCCAGGTTTTCAAATTCCAGCTCTGTCTCTCTCTCATGGATGGGTATAAACAGGATGAAATGCTTGTCAGGCCAAGCCACGGTCTAGGAGCTGAGGGTCTAAAGTGGAGGAGAGGAAGGAAAGAAAATCAGGAAAGAGCGGAAAGATGCTTAGTCGTTCACACATGAATCTTTTGTGGGCTTGGGCGGCCGGTGCAGGCTGGAGTGTCGGGATAACTGGGTCAGAGAGTGGAGTCGCAGCTAGTAAGGGCTATTTCCTGTCCTAGCGGGTGACACCTTCTGTGATCCCCATGATGGAAGGCGAGAACTGACTCCTGCAAGTCATCCCCTGATCTCCCTCTCGGCCCTGTGGGCACCTCTGCGTCCACACACATCCCCCCCCACACACACACACCAAATATATCCAATAGCTTAAGGAAGAGAGTTAAAACTAAGTTGTGAGGGCAGGAGCCCACCAGGGCAGAGTTAGCTCTCTATATACAGTGGGAAAATCTGTACTGTGGAGAACATCATGAAATTGAGTAAAACGGGAGGAAGGTTCAAAGGTGTGTTTTTTGATTTATCATGGTTAAGTATTTGCATGGGTGTGGGAGAGCATGCCATAGCACCCATGTGCTGGTCAGAGGAAAACCTATAACTGGCAGTGTTCTTCTTCCACTGTGTGGGTCCAGGGATTGAACTCAGGTTGTCAGGCTTGGGGGCAAGCAACTCTCCCTGCCGGACCATCTTACTAGTCCATTTATTTTGTTGACCAATGCTATGACCTGCATACATTCCATTTTATATAGAAACTACCATAGAATGTGATTTTTTTTTTTAAATTTAGGAACCAGGCCGGGTATTTTTTTGTTTAAATATACATGAATAACTTGGCGTTCTCCGTTGCTCAAAATGAAATTTAATAGTGTATTATTGTATGAATTACTTAGTTGAAATCAAACTTGCCTGTGACATCTGGGCCCCATCTGGTGGATTAATTAAAACAATGTTGCCGAATTGGGGTCGTGTGGTGTATTCTTCAAAGTCTCATCTCCCATCGGACTAAGACGGGAAGATCCTGACATTTTGATTTCTCTGCATACAGAGAACTTTAACGTGACAACAGTAGACAGTCTTGTAGATCCTTAATGTGATATGCAGTTGTTATTTAGCACCCGGGAGCTCGCCTAAAGTTGTTCCTGCTAATAGCTAATAACTTGGGTGCATTCCAAACTCAAGCCCACCACACTTTTAACTTTTCTTTTGAGAATCTTCATTTTTCTTAGCCTTAAGTCCCTCTTCACACAGTGTGGAAACAGCACACGGGGTCTAGAAGCGCCCGCTGATGTGGGATTCCCAGCAATCTCCCACATAGTGGAAAGGGAGCCCAGAATGGCCAGATGAGCCAAAACGCAAGCTGACTGTTCTGTACATTATTAGCACACCATGTGTGTGCGGAGTAAGCAAAGTGTGATAAATCCCCAGAGGAGTTCACCAAGAGGAGGAGCCCACGGATGTGTGGTGTGAGAGGCTTGGCTTGTAAAAGGACCCAGAACAATGGAGCTCACAGAGGTAAGGGGGGAGATTCAGGGCCTTGTGGGAAGCCTGCCCTCTCCCAGGGCTTGGGAGGTGTGTGTGGGGCTTGGTGCCTTGCCCGCTTCCAAATTTAAAAGCACGCATTTTCATCCAGTTCACATTTCACTTCTCTTGAGCCACATAAATTATGCAGGGACCTTAGAGCCCTTGCAGGTGTGGAAGAGCAGATGCTACTCCGGTTTGGGGCAGAACCACTCAGGCTTGAAGAGGTGTCTGGTTGGGCCTGCCTGGCACCTGTCTCTGCTGAGCCATGGGATTTGCCTATTTTCTGCCATTGAGAAAGGACCTCCCAACCCAGACCTAACCCCATCATAGAACCGGGTAAGAAACGGCAACAGTGGCCTCACTGGCTCCCTCTTCCTTCCCTCCTTCCTAGTTAGTATTATTAAAAACGACGGCTAAGCAGTTGGGTAGCTGGGAGATGTTATGCATTTTTATGTCCTTTGTGCGCATGTGGATATAAAATGAAACAGTAAGTTTTACCTTATCGGTGCCTTTCTGGGTGTGAAATTCTTTGAGAAATTTGTTCCTGGTTTTGCCCGAGGTCTCTTTGAGTGAAAATACACCTCAGTGGCACAAGGTTTACTAATACTCTGAAGAAGATGCCAATATGCTTTTGGGGACATGGAAGCTATGTACTCAGTGCTCTGAGAGTGCGCCGAGACGTCTCACTTAAGACGAGGTGCATTCCAAGGAGATGGGAGCGCCAGTCTCAAGACCTGTCTCCCATTCTTAGTCGGACCATGCCAATTAGCACGGTTTTTTTTTTTTTTTTTTTAATTACTGATTGTTGATGTGGAGGGTATGTGAGTGCCCTTGTCGTGGGGCACATGTGGAGATCAGAAGACCACATTGTGGAGTCAGTTCCCTCGTTCCATGTTCACGTGGGTTCCAGGGATTGAACTCGGGTCTCCAGGCTTACATGGCAAGTATATTTATCTGCTGAGCCGCCTCACCAGCCGTCTTTAAGCCCACCCATCCTCCTGAGACTATAGGAACAAACGCCTAACACATACGTGATAACGGTTTTAAATTTGTCACACACTGGTTTTGTGTCAGAAAATTTGCTTGCTGGCATTTGTTTTCCTGTTTTTGAGACGGGGTCTTGCTACATAAACCAGATTGGCCTTTCTGGAGATCCTCCTGCCTCAGCCTCCAGTGTTGGGTCATGGGCTGGTGCCAGACACCACCACAATGAGCCATAAAAGACGCTTAAGGAAGCTGACAAGGACCCATAAACCAAGGCAGAACAGAGATGTTAAGTGAAAGCTTTGAGAGAAAGGCCCAGGAAGAGGGCATAAAAAGGTCTGACACATGAGCTGAGAGACTCGTACCCCATGCCGCCTGGGACCGGCCTAACTATCACCTTCTGGTGAAGGTTTCTCTTTCTCAGTGAAGGGGAAAGCTGGTCTGCTAACCACATCACAGTGACCTGGAAGTAAAAGGCAAGGTTTTTTATTTTCTTGTTCTGTTTTCCAAGAGGAGGGAGGGTAATTACGCCTCGAGTCAAGACATCACGTTCTCTCGAGGGTGCTCATGGTTAGAGATGCTGCAATTATGATAACTGCCGGACTTTGTGCCTTAAGAAAGCCGTGTAATGGCTCCAAGCCTCTACTTCCTTCCTCCGCGGTTGTGAGGTTAAAATGGAAGATCCGTAGAGCCGCTCCAACTCTCCATTTGGGACTAGATACCCCCTTCTCTCTTCACCATGCTGTGCTCTGGGAAACAGAGCCTCCCTTCCCTGCAGAGAAAAATGCTTCCTATGACAGGCTGAGCAGAACCACATCCAAGACGCTTGGGACCAGAAGCGCTTCTGATTTCGGATGTTCAGAGGTCGGGTATCTTAGAAAGGAAACTCAAGTCCAGATGAAGTGATGAGTAGCTCAGATTTCATATACTAATACTATACTCAGCCCCCAAGTCACTTCATACAGTATTTTAAATAAATTTATGCAGTTTAAAATGGGGGATTTCTCAATAGGGGCGTCTCGTCTCTGCTCACCTTGTGGGTTCTTAGAGCACTTTGGATTTTCTGACTAGGAATTCAGCATGTGTTTCCTCTTGCCTTTCCTCCACTCCAGCTTTTCCTGGCCTCACATCCTGGCAAACTTGTCTTCCTCATGTCGCTGCTTATCTATTTCCCTGCTGAACAAGACAGAGCAGCTGAACAGAAGACCAGGACTGAGGCATGTTTGTGTTGGGAGAGGAAGGGACCGGGTGGGGTGTTACTGGGGTAGAGGACTGCTGTCTGGTCACGCAGGAAATGGGAAGTGGTCTTTATGTTTCCTTCAGTTGCAGGATGGTGGAGCATTCTGTTTGATGGCCTTTTTGTTGTTGTTGTTTAAAATACAGGCCGAAAGCTGAACCGAGCCGTCTGGGTCTAAGCCACTCAACGGCTAATTGTTGTTAATTGTACTCTGTGTTCAGCAGACCACTAACTACAGCATCAGCTTAAAAACAGTATTTAGGGAAATTGTTTGTGCCTCCTTTTGTTTCGAACATGCCAGTGTTATCATAGTCGGAGGCCGTATGCCTTCACGGTGTCACCAGGAAGGCTCACAGAGGAACTTGCTGTGTGGCAGCCCTTGTGAATTATGGATTGGCCAACATCTGGAGAATGGCGGCTGCCTGAAGAACTGACCAGACAGACTCATCATCACTGCGTGGTTATACACTGCCTTCCTGGCTCTACACACAGGCTACCATTGTCCTTCCTGGGTATTCCCTAGAGGTGGATGTCAGACGCTTAATGGCCTCTGCATGGTAGTGACATTTTGGAGTCATTGAGTGTGGCTGGTCTACAAAAGATAAGTTTGTGATGCTAAGGTAGATACTGAGATGGACCTATTGCCTGATACATACACATTAGCCTGCTACATCCCCTCTCCCCTACTGTTTGGACTCTGCAGTTGAGTGTATCTGTCAAGATGGATTCTCATCCCTTGTCCTTTGGTCAGGGGGGAAGGGTTGGGGGGGGGGGGTGACAACTGTTCTTGACAGCATGTCAAAAACAAAAGAAAAGAAAAACTAATTATCCTTTTAAAACGGGGACCTGGCTAGTAGCACAGGACTTTCACGGGTAGGAAATACCAGTGACGTCCATTGGACCTGACGGGAGCTCATCTCGAAGGTGGCTGGGGAATGGCTGGGAATCGCTGGATCCATGGCTAATCAAGAAGCTAAATGCACAGGGCCCGATGTTCACTGTTTTCTCCCAAACAGTAACTGTCATTTTTGATTTAGCATTTTCCTTCGATTTCAACAACTACGTTGTGCTTTTAGCAGGAAGGTGTAAACATTCAAGAAGCCCCTCGGTAGGACCGTGATTGTAGCAGTGGTGGATGCATAGCCCTGGCTTTCAGTGTGCCAGCTTAGGCATAGGGAAAAAAAATAATAATAGTTGGCTCTTTGGACTAGAAAGCTGCCCCAGAGTCTTCCCAGCATTCTCTTGCCTCGTGTCTTAAATTTAGATGAAATCAAATTAACCCTGTTCTCGGCATCACCACGGCAATGTGGATCCCTTGAATGGAAGGACTCCCCACCCAGCTGTGAGTTTTTAGCTTTTGCGTGACCTTTCCTCGGTAGCATCCTCCTCCTCGCCATTCTGGCCACATTCAACCTGTCTGCAATCCAGGTTTGGGAACCGGAGCCCAGCATATTGGAACTGGAAATGAGTAGAACTAGGTGATAGTGACAACCTGCAGGGGACCGCTGTGAGTGAAGAATCTGAAATCCTGCATGCTTGTGAGCACCCTACCAACCTAGGAATCCCTGCCGCTCAACCCTGTGTACTTGTGCCGAAGTCAGGAGAGCTGAAAGCAGTGTTGTTGGAAGATCGTATGTGGGTATCCATGTTGTTCTAGGAGTCACGTCACTGACAGGTGCATGCCAAGAAAAACACATGGTTGTAGTTCTTGAGCTAAAAAGAAAGCGAGGGTCAGGTAATAGCCATATGCAATACGGCTTATATGGAGACTTCGCATGTAAACAAATTAACCATATGCACTGTGTGTGTGTGTGTGTGTGTGTGTGTGTGTGTGTGTGTGTGTGTGT
>CABHPR010155587.1:10666-22440 GCA_902168415.1 Peromyscus melanophrys | reverse complement strand
TGTGTGTGTGTGTGTGTGTGTGTGTGTGTGTGTGTGTGTGTGTGTGTACGCGCGCGCGCAAATGTCATTGGGAACTAAAATCACACTTGTTGCCTGTGACTGCAAGCCACCTGAGAGTATTTGGAAGACTTGGTAATAGTCTGTTAGATAAGGCAGCGTTCTTCCTGCCATTCATTGCCTCCGACCCCTGGCGGAGGCGGCTCTCCTCCTTTGGTCCCAGTTGAGCAACAATGATTCTCTGGTTGGCCCAACTGGCTTGGGATCCAGCAGAGGTCTTTGCACTTTGTGGTGGAGTGTCACCGCTGTCTACAAGCTGCCCCAGCCAGCGGAAAGATGTGTACTTAGTGTGGCTGGCCATGAGCGGTTGTATTTTTGCCCTCTCTGAACTTAGCCTTTTTCCTTCCCACTATCGGTGAGCATCTCTAATCTGAAATCCAAAGTGCTCCGTGTGTGTGTGTGTGTGTGTGTGTGTGTGTGTGTGTGTGTGTGTGTGTGTGTGTGTGTGTGTGTTACCGTTATGGTGCCACAGTGGAGAACCCCACACCTGAGTCCACAAGATGGGTCACAGTCAAAACACAAGCATACTAAAAAATATCATTTCAATTGCTCCCATTATGTGTGTGAGGCCCATAGGAGACATAATTGAATTTCATGGTCAGACTTGGGTCCCATGCCCTAGAGATCTCGTGATGTATATGTAAATACTCCACAATCTGAAATATTCAAACTCCTGGTCCCCATTTCAGAAAAAAAAAAATGCTTGGTGTGGCTGCACTTGACTTTCCAACTGATTCCTTTTCAGGGGCCGTTTCCCAGCTACCATCCTTCCCACTCTTTTGTTCATCTATTATTTTTTTCTTAGTGCTTTATCTGACACAAATTGTTTGCTAAATTGATAGTTTTTTTTTTAATTGAGTAGCTATATTAGAAAAAGTTATTTTGGCCAGTTTCTAAGAGAAATTTTTTAAATATGAAAAAAGAAAGAAAAAAAAGGAACCTTCAAAGCACGTAGGGATCTTTTTAATAGAAAATCTAGGCTAAATGTAGTCACTACAGAGGAGGCTCAGATTTATCTCTTGAAGGTTCAGAAGGAGAGGAACAATGGCCTGTCATCTATTATCTGGTGGGGGAAGCGTGCTGGTGAACCAGGAGAAACAGCTGCTCTTCTCTTAGGACTTAACTTCTGGATGGTTGTCCATACAACATAGAGATGGACAGCCTCTTTGGTGGTGATTTTGCAGGAAAGTACAGCAATCCTTTTTTTTTTTTTTTTCTTCAGCAGAAACTTCCACTGAGAGCTGGGCACACTAGTCCATGCCCTTAGTCTAAGCTGTTCAAAGCTAAGACGGAAGGTTCATTGGAGTTCAGGCATTCAGAGCCGGCTGAATAGTGTGTATGTGGAAGCAATATACCGTGCAAAGAATTCAGCATCTCTACAAAATTAGATATGAAGTATCTGGCCTTTATCATCAATGAGAAATATTTACATTTCACTGACTTAGTGATCGTTAATACGAATTCATTGAGTTCGTAACATGCCAGGACTTACCCAAGTGTATACATCGATTATCATGTTCCTATAAGAAACCACTATTATTATTACTCCTTTTTTTCATTTAAAGTGGTGCATAACTTGTAAGTAAACAGGAGCAAGTGTGTGAACCCTAGTGAAGGTGACTGGCTCTTGGGCCGCCACTGTAAGCTATTCTGTTTCTCCTGCCAGGAGGGACAGTTGATGGGACACAGAGATAGTCAAAGTGGATTGGCTTGGATAATGTTGCTTTCCGAGGGCTTCAGAAATGTAGGTACCTGATGGCTAATGGAGTATGAATATCCTCAGTGGGATGGAAATAGCAAATCACTCAGGTGATTTTTACCAGTGTGTAGTTGGTATGCAGAACTGCGAGGAGAGAGTCGGTGAAGTGTATGCAGTTCACAAATATCCTAACAGTTTCCGAATCCGTGCCAAATGCTGTGCGGTAAAGAGGTCAGCTCGGGGGACTTACGTAACACAGAGATGTGGAACTCTGTGGTGTATGTTAGGTCCGTCCGGGGGTTGAGCTTAGCAAATTAGGAAGGCAGGGTGGTAAGCATTTTGTTTTTTCTCATTTGTTACTACAAACATATGCAAACCATATGTTGGGGAGATTCATGACCACAGATGCTTACAACTTTGTCACTGCGTTTTACAATGGAGATGACTGAGGTGTAGAAAACTGTGTGCTATGGAAAGCTTGCACGGTGGTAAGTAGCAGAGAGAGGGCTTTTTCTTGGTCCCTTGGGATTCCTATAACAAGCCACCAGAGACTAGGTACTTACAGCCTATATATAGTCCAAGATGAAGGACTTGTCTGATGAGGGCCATCCTTCTGATTCATAAATGAGCTTTTTTTTTTTAATTTTTCAAGACAGAGTTCCTCTGTGTAGCCCTGGCTGTCCTGGAACTCACTCTATAGACCAGGTTGGCCTTGAACTCGGAGATCTTCCTGCCTCTGCCTCCCGAGTGCTGGGATTAAAGGCGTGCGCCACCACCATCCAGCTAATAACCCTCCTCTTAATGAAGGCTTATAGGCAGAAGTAGTGAGAGATCCCCATGGGACCTCCATACCCTCCTGACCCAACCTCCTCTCTAAGGCCTCATCTGCTGACACCATCGCACTGGGCCTTAGGATTCACTCTGTGGATCTGAGGATGGAGCACAGACTATACTGTATGAGAGCCAGGGCCTTATGCCTACCATGTGCTCCCACCGCCGTTGGAGGGAGTTGGGACCCCAGGAACACTAGATGGATGAAATGCTTGTCTAGACACAAAGGTCAGTGGATGAGGTTGGCACTCACAAATGTGTAAACGTTGCCTTTGGTTACGTGCAAAAGAAATAAGCACGCTCGAAGAGAGTTTGAACAGAACCCACTACTCCAATTAAAAAGAACAGAACAAGAACATTGTATTTGTCACAGTGGGGCAGGGACCTAGACATGTGCTGGGTGACCGAGTAAAGTACCTACATAGCTCCTCCGCTTACCCTTACCTGCAGCCATCCTACCTGGAGAGCAAGCCCCAGCCCCTCGTTAGCATCGTCTACCTCCTGTCCCCTCTGTACAGTGACGAGGAGAAGCCACCAGTGCGCTCTTCTCTTAAAATCCAGTCATTACTTCCTGCAGAGTTCCAGGGAGCCCACCCACACCCCCTCCTCAGTGCCCGGAAACTAAGTAAATAGCACTCTTCCGACTCCCTTATTTTGATATCCTCCCCGAGACAGGCAGCAGAAATCTGGACTCAGCACTATGACTTTTAACTCTTTCTTGACATCAGTATTAATATTAGGGAGATTCTTTCAGTCCTCAAAACTGATAGGAACTTTATTCTCATTGTCATGGGTGGCGGGGGCGGGGGCTGTCAGCATTGTGGGATACCGCCTCTGCGTGATATATGCAAACCGATTTTGTGGACTTTGTTGTTATTGTTTATCCATCCTAATAATGATAGTTTCTTTTTATCTACCGGAAACCATGCTGTTTTCCTCTTTCCTGCTCAGCTTAAGGAAATGGGTTCTTTTGGTCCTTGATTTGCCAAATAAGCTTTTTTCCCAGGATGTTTGCTTTCCTATAGTAGGCTGCCTTAGGGAGATAACTAAGGTCTTGCTCCTTGGAAAACCAGAGTTTTTTTGTGCAGATGTTTTATTGGGGTTTGTTGGGGGGTCCTTTGGGACTACCACTCCTAAGAGGATGGAATTGATGTCACAGGGGAACTGGGGCTGGAATGGACGTAGGAACGGAGCAGAATAGGAGGTGAGGGGTCCCCTTGAGCCAGGTCAGTTGTTGGGGGGTGCCCTTCAGACAACACCATTGGCCGCTGTAGGATTGGGGACCTTTGTCTCAGAGTGAGGGATGTGGGAAGGACCACAGCATCCATGGCGATGTGCTTTCTGTCTGGTACTCGCACTCTGGTGTCTTCAGTCTTTGAGGTTTTTTGTTACTGTTTTTGTTGGCTTGGTTCTTTTTTTTTTTTTTTTTTTTTTTTTGCTATAATCACCTTGATAGGTATTTGACTACAAACACCTGCTATGTTTGTTTTTGTTTTTGTTTTTGTTTTTGTTTTTGTTTTTTGCCACAGAGCTGCGTTATAACACGGAGGTTCATAGCGAGCAGTAGGGTCATAGTGGAGGAGGTCCAGGTCCCATTTCTTCGTTATCTTGCGCTTGTTAACATCCCAATAATTGGCCTCAATAATGTTTATTTAGATTTATAAATGGTTTCCTTTTCTTCTGTAGTTTTTTTAAAGTAATGGGCACACAGCAAATTCTACATATTTATGGTATACTATAACACGAATCTTAGAAGGTCTTATTAAATTAAAAATACTCAGTGCCAGCTATTATTGGGGTGAATTCTGAAAGAACAGAGAGACAGAACAAGCCACAGTTAACCTCACCTCACCAACTTCTCAGCCGATCCTGTTACCTCAAACTGGAAGCCTCTGAGTCCTCATCTGAATGGATCTCAGCTGTACTGCTGCTAAAAGCCTAAAAGCTTAAAAGCCTCTAGTTCCTGGTCCTCACACCTTACATACCTTTCTGCTTCCTGCCATCACTTCCTGGGATTAAAGGAGTGCGTCACCATGCCTGGCTGTTTCCAGTGTGGCCTTGAACTCAAAGAGATCCGGATGGATCTCTGCCTGCCAAGTGATAGGATTAAAGGTGTGTGCCATCATTATCTGGCCTCTATGTCTATCTAATGGCTGTTCTGTTCTCCGACCCAGATAAGTTTATTAGGGTGCACAATATATCGGGGGACACAATATCACCACAGTATACAGTCTAGAAAGTTCTAACACATGTTCATCTCTGATTCCTTCTTGTGCCACTGTTCCTAAATTTTGCCACACCCTTTTGAAAACCTTTCTTTTTATACTTCCCAGCCCTCTCTTCCCAAGCAACCTCAGATCTGTTTTCTTTCCTTAGATAAGTTTGTATTTCCTGTTTTTTTGTTTTTTTGTTTTTTTTTAAATGGGATAACAGTAGTTACCCTCGGTTGTGGGGATGGAGGGGAATGTGGGGTGGTGGACCGGCTTCTTCTCTAACTTAGTGGAACTCTGAGATTCGTCCATGCTGTGCCTTTTACTGACCTGATGGACACTGAAGTGTTTACATTTTTTACTACTACAAATGAAGGGACTATAGACATCTTGCATACTTCATGTAGACACCCCCTTTCATTTCTCTTGGGTACTGAAGAGTACAATGGCCAGGTCATGTGGTTGGTTTAACCTTGTAAGAAATTTCCAAATAATTTTCTAAAGCAGCACCATTTGGCATGCTAACTGGAAGTCTGTCGTTACATTGGCTCCGTATCCTCATCAGCTCGGTATTTTGGTTCCTTAACATTGTAGCCGATCAGGTGACTGTGTGTGGGAGTATCTCATTGTGGCTCGGCTTTGCCTATTCTTGTTCAAGGTCATTACAATTTTCTCCTCCTATGTTTCCTTGAAACGCTTGTATGCCCCAGCTCTTATATTTAGTTCTGTGACCCACTTTCAGTTAATTCTGGTTTGTGATGTTCACTAAGGGTTCGCTTTTTTCTGTATACAGATACGTGTTGTTCCAGGTTACTTGTTTAAAATACCTTCCTTTATTGATTGAAGCTTTATTAAAAATAAATTGGCTCTGCCTGATCCTAATTCTTGTCTCTGTTCTGTTGCACGGATCTGTGTATTTATCTTCATACTGATACCGTACTTCATTGATTAGTATAACTTTATAGTAAGTCATGTAATAGGAAATGTAGAAAATCCTTCAACTTTTTTTTTCAACATTTTTGGCTGGTTGAGGTCCTTTATACTTCATTAGTCTTGATCAGCTTGTTGCTCTGGCATCCAGTTTAGTGCTGAAAAGAGGCAATGAGTGGTTCCACTCCCAAGGATAACCTTCTGCCATTTAACCACTGAAAACAGAATTCGTTGTAGGTATTTCACACGTGCCCATTGTAAGGTCACCAAAGTTTCCTCCTGCTCTTGATTACTCAGATTTTGTATTGAGTTTTGTCAAAAGACTTTTTTTTTTCATTTATTGCAATGATCTTACGGTTTTGTAATTTATTCTGCAAACACATTTCCTCAATAGAAAGAGTCTTTTCAACTGAGACATACCAGCTGCTTTCCTTTGCCCTAAGTTACACAATTCCTAGAGGTCTCTATAGTTCAAAACCATCAGCAGAGAAGACCTGGGTCTCATTTTCTTCCTTAGGTACCAGTGTCCACACCCTACGCTTGGTCTTAGGTAATCTCGTTTTGATGAGTAGCCAGACATCTCTGGTGTCTTTACACCTAGTCTCTCTCCCCCTTCCTGTTCTAATCCGAGAAAAATCTTCCTGAAGAAGAACACCTTTGACCTTTGTATTACTTTTTCTTCTTAACAGAGTCCACCTCTGACCCTTCAGTTCCTCAGAATAAGGTTCCTCTGCTCACTGGACAGATACTAATGTCTCCCTCAGGCCAGCGTCTTCTACTTAGCCATCTCTCAGGCCTGAGAGTTAGATGTGGAGAGACAGTAGGTATCCCCAACGGTACAGTGCCACCTGGACCCAATCCCTCCCCATAGCCCTGCATTCATACTTTAGAAGAAAGTTGATACTTTCTTCTTCCTCTTATAGTTCCTAATTCTCACAAGACCTTAAGCAGCTGACGATCCAAACTATGCTGTACTTTGCTTTCCCTGCAGAGGGGTAGGGGAGGGGAGGAGAGGGGAGGGGAGGGCAGGAGAGGGCGCAACACAGGCCTGGTGCACCCTCTCATGAACGGCAGGCCTTTTTCATGTATACACCGAATGGCTAGATGAGCATAACTCACGCGATTTCCACAAATGCACATCTCTTATAAAGCAAGAGCCAACGTCTTTGATGTGAGTGGAAGGTAATTTCTCACCGTGCTTTTCCTGAGCGCCCCTCCCTTCTCAGACTGGTGCTGAGTCCGCGGCACTTTTTATTTTGAGCCATCAGTTTCTGGGAAACCTAGAGTCATAGCAAATGTTTTGATTTTTAAGGAACAGTACATATTCTAGAAATGGAATAGGCCGCACGTATGGAAGTGTGTGGCCCTGAGATAGTTTTTCAATTTCTGAATAGTCAGTCACGGTTACTGAGAGTTTACTTTTCTGACCCTTGGCAGGGGGATCCAAATGTTCTTTGGGGAGGGGGGCATTGGGGGGGGGTGAACAAAGGGGGTTTGCATTTGATACAGCCATTCCCTTCGCTCTGATACCGATTGACCCTAAGAGCTCTTGTTTTGAATTTCATAATTCTAGACGAGTTGAACTTGAAAATGTATCTCCGAAACAACGGCGCCTCTGTTCTCCACCAAAAGGCGGCGATTGTGTTGAGCATTTTAACTGGTTATCAGACCTGAGACTGCCGGTTTGAAGAGTGAACTTTGGCAGGAGGGACTTGGCTCTCACCCCTGTTTTGCAGCTGGCTAGAATGTGAATAAACTTATTGAAAGAGAGACATATCTTCTCAAAGGAGGAGAGAAAGAAAAACCCTCAACCTCATAACCCTCCTCCTTTCTGCCTGCCCTAGAGCCTCTGTGTACCCTTTTGGAAAGCATCTTCCAGGGTCAGAGGTAGCTCTTCCCCACTGGTAATCCTCTTCCTGTGAGACGCGTTCTCTGTCACTGCTCTATACCTTAACACTGATTTTCTTTCTAACATCTCCGCATTCAGGGACTGGACGAATAGACTTTAGCTCTTTGTGTGAGTCAGCTATCGCCTTTGGCTATTATTAGGATTCAGACAAGGAGGTGACCTCAATGGTACATGGTATACAGGTGGCCCCATGTCACCAACACAGGGCCTGCCTCTGACTCCTTCCCAAGGGCTATTGGGTAGCCTCCTATGGAGTCTCTACAAAGGTTGCTTCTTTTTGTATCTGCCTCTGACCTCCCTTCACCCCGGAGCAGGTCAATTTAACCAAAACGAGTTCTCTGAGCCTTGGCATTCTGCAGAAGCACAGACATTCCACCAGTAGCAATGACATCTGAGATTGAGGGAAGCCTTGCCTGAAGCTGATAATGAAAACAGTGAACCATTCCAGAGCATTCCTTATGCGATGTTGCCTCCCTTTAAAGGAACAGCCTGCCTGTCCTGCATCCTCCATCTATCTCCTCACTGTGCAGGATTAGGTAGCCCACATTCTGTTTCCCATTCCCTGCTTATTGCTGGTTTTGCACTTAGCTCATAGTATAGGAGTGAAGAAACTTTTTAGTTTGGTTGCCTTGCTCACGCAAGCTCTTAGAGGACCGGGAGGGGCCATCCATAGTCTTACTTCATTGGGTTTCTGACGGGATTAGCACACAGTAGGTGTTCATTCATGTTTGTAAAGAGACCAGTCTGTAGCATTTATTGAATTGGTTATTAAATACTAATTAGTTATTAAACCAGCTGGTTTAATCAACTTCATTCCCCTTGCGTATTGGATTCAGAATGTATTCCAGAGAGCATAGTAGTGAGACAGATCTGGAGAACTAACGGTTATCAACATTTGGAGAGTCTCTTGCCATAATTGCAATAACAATATTCATTGCAATAACAATGAATAAGAGTTGTGTACCTTACAAAAAAAACTTAAAAGTAAGAGGAAAATAATTTTCTCAACTTGATGTTGTACCTCCCACCTGTAATCTCAGTCTTTGGGAGGTGGACACAAGGAGGATCAGGAATCTTAGGCTAGCCTGGGCTACTTAGCAAGACAATGTCTCCGAAAATCAAAAACTTTACATTTATTTTTCTAAGGAAGCTTCCTCTACCCTGGCCTCTTTATTTTAGTTTTCAGTCTTTTACTTCTTTTTACCCTAGCTTTTAGAGTGTTGATGTTGGTGGCATTAAGATCAACGTTAAGATTATAGGCACTTTGATTTTCAGCATGCTCTTAATAGTATGATTTAAAGTCTCTCACTCAGCAGAGATGCGTCACGGGGCATCTGCCTCTCAGACGGCTCAGTAAGTGAGGAGCTTCTGTAAACGTAGACTTCATGAAGCTCCTTTACTTGGTAGATCCCCAACCTCCCCCTTTCTCTTTCCTTCCCTGCCTGCCTTTCCTCAGCATTGATTTACCTCATCTTCCTACCTGTGGGGAGCAGGATCAGAGCAGCTTCTGACCTATGACTGATGAAGACAGTGACCTCATTAGTATATGTGACTTAGCATCCTCTGGCATGATAATTCCAGACCCTGCGTTTTCCCAACTCACCCCATTCTTCTACTTTCTATGGCCCTGGTGAACCACACTCAGGCAAGACTCACAGTGCTGTGCCTGCCTACCGCCTTCCTAACAAGAATTAGAAGCATCATGCATTTGACACTCCAAATGGAAGTTAGCTTCAGAGGACTCAGTACAGCGGGCTGCAAACAGAATTTGCATCGCATGACCTCAAGGATGGAAAATACTTAGATTCCAGCCCTACAAAGAGCCTTTGCTGAAGTACTGTGTAATGCTAAATGATGTGCTTAATGAAGTAAAGTTGCTAACATTTTTTTAAAAAAAAAAGTATAATTTCATTTGATCTTTAAAACAACTTTGAAAGCAAATATTATTCCTAATTTGCAACTAAAAAAAAAGAAGAAGAAGAAGATAGTTTTATCTGGAGTCATAAAACCAGCAAGTGACAAAGTTGGTTGGGATTCAGGCCTAGAGCCCTGTGCAGCCCAAGCCTGTATCCATTCCAATCCATCAGATTTCCCAGTGCTACAGTGAGTGTTGACAGTGTGTGTTCAGACTGTTGAGGAAGTTGAGAGAAGGGGTGCCTCTGTCCATGACTGATGTCTGCCACAGGGGTCAGGAGTCAGAAGCAAACCATATGTACAGACAATGCCTATCACCTCCTGATACTTGATTTTTTTTTCCACACACAGAATAGAAAAAAAAAAAAAGGCAAAGATCTGTGAAGTTCTGCTCTGTTGTCTTTGCACAGGTTTTCACTTCGGTTCTCAATGAATGGAAAGTCCATGATTCATGCAAAAACATATAAACTCCTAAGTAAAAGGGAACCCAAGATTCGCCGCTGTCTCTGTCATCTGACAGCAGCTGTAAGATTATAGTGGTATTCTATTTGTACTGAAATGTGATTTTATTTGTATGTTAATAAAGTTGCCTAGGGGTCAGAGCTATTAGCAAGCCATAGCGAAAGCCAGGGCGGTGGTGGTGCACGCCTTTAATCCCAGCACTTGGTAAGCAGAACTAGGTAGATCTCTGTGTGTTCAAGGATACAGCCAGCATTGGAGATACATGCCCTTAATCTCAATACCAACCATAGAAGACCTGGAGGTCTGTACAGATAGGCAGTGACGAGGCAGTCACGTAGTTGGGTTTACAACCAATGAGAAGGAAGAACAAGGACTCTTATTTAAAGGCGAATGCACAGGAAGTAGCTCCCTTTTCGGAGAGGTCTCTTGGCGGGAGAGGCTAGTTGGCGGAAAAGCGGGTAAGGCTCTTAGCTCTGACCTCTTTGGCTTTCATCTTTACATTGGCTCTGTGTCTCTTATTTAATAAGGCGGTTGGTTACATCTACATAAGATAGCTCGGAGCTGGTCTTCTATTAGCATTTCCAGTGGTGATGTGGCCAGGGACAGGGTAGGTGTACCGAGGATGCCATCATTGGCTTCCCACTAAGCTCTAAGCTATAACAAACAGCCTTGATAATGTACGCATCTATGGCAGTAGTTCACATGTAATTATATAAATATATAAATGGAATGTGAGAAGTGGTGCCGGGTGTTGAACCCGGGCCTCATGCCTGCTTAGCCGAGGCTCTGCCACTGAGCTTTATCCCCAGCCTGAAGATGCCATGTTTCCTTGAAATAAATTATCAACATTTTTTTTTCTCTGTAAAACATTTTACTAATTGTTTTTCCTATATGGCAGATACATTGTCCTGCCAACACACATGCCTTCATATCTGTCTGTAGGAATGTTTCTTATAGAATCTTAGAGAAAACAGTTTTCCTATTTTGTTCAACGTGATGGGGTTTCTGAGTAGCTCCAAAATTGTTTTTTTAAAAATAAAATTTTCACTATCCAGGGGAAAAAAGGACACAGGTTTATTCACGTCTAGTAAAACAAATTTCAGTCAATTTCTTTGGCTCTTTGCCAGTTTTGATGGGATTCCCCACCCTCTTCCTTGTTAGTTTTCAAAGCAGTGTTCAGGGTTCATGGAGATGACGGGATCTGACGGGGTGATCTGGAGTACTGTGGGTCCAGTTGGAGCTCCAGCCATGTTGCTTTGCTTCTTTGCATGCGGGACTTGAACAGGTTGCGTCTTCTCATGGAATAAGAGTGTTTTCACGTCTTAAATGTGGGTAGAAACTGCCTTCGAGGTCATTTTAAGAGTAAGGCAGTTAATCCACTTACCTAAGAGACAAGAGACCTGGCCTTTAATCTCCAATACCATGAAAAAATGAGCAAATAAGTAAAGAAAGAGTAAATGGACGGGATATATGAAGTGTCAGCAAATAGTCATACCTTTTCTTTCTTTCTTTCTTTTTTTTAAATAAAAAAAAATGCTTTTTTGCTGGAGAGAGGGAACCAAGATGACGAGCCCCTGTTGCTTTTGCAGAGGACCCAAGTTCACTTCCCAGCACCCACATCAGGTGGCTGGCAACCACCTCTATAAATCCAGCTCCAGGGGATCTGATGCCTTCTGCTGTCCTCGGAGCATAGTAATGCACACGCGCGCGCGAGCACACACACACACACACACACACACACACACACACACACACACACACA
>CABHPR010155586.1:0-30905 GCA_902168415.1 Peromyscus melanophrys | reverse complement strand
CACACACACACACACACACACACACACACACACACACACACACACACACTACAATGATTTTTGATTTTTTAACTCAATCCTGACCTAAAACCAGGTATTTGGACCTTCTGGTGTTTGAATTTCAGGCCTTCTAGGAAACATCCTCATTTTCTCAAGCCAGTTGGAAATGAATTCCTGGTATTTTGTGAGTCATTTCTACCATTTTGCTTAGTACTGATTCTTTTCTGTGTCCCTTAGCAAGATGATGTACTTTGCATCTATCTTGCTTTAGTATGAGATACTTCCCTAGGAGTTTTTTTTCCTCAGCATTCTTGCAAACAGATCCCTCCTGTACAACTGCAGCAGAACTTCTAAATACTGTGAATTAAATTAGCTTTGACTCAAAGAGAATCTCCCACTAGAGAAGGAGACAAAATGAAGCCTATCTTCTTATGCTCAGACATGGCATGTTGATTAGAATGTGGAATGGGAGGGAAAACACAAATAGAGTGATGGACACAGCTGAGGTTTGCATTTCTGGTTATCTGCCATTCCTTTGAACACAGTAAAATCTATGCGATGCTCCAGAGAACAATTAACAATCCACATTTAACCACAGGTTTTGATACAGCAACCTCACCTTTTTCCATGAGAAAATATCTGGCTTGACTTTGCCCCCATATAGCATCATTTCTTTGAAGAGCACAGAGCTCACAACAAAACAAGTAATTGCCAAGCAAATGTCCTCATCAATGGGGACACCCCTACTGTAGTATGAGAATGTTCCTAGAATAAAACAAAGTAAACCATAAAATTATTGCTACAGATACAGGAAAACATTTATATAATAGTAAACATCTCTCTTCATGAAATGTTAGCATCATTACATTATGGTATTTGTTATCTTCTAAAACAATTAGGTTTAGCAATTATTAAAGTAGAATTTGTCAACTGTTGCATTTCTGGGAGATATTAAAAATTTACATCTGAGAGAAGAGGAAAAAGAATCTATTCATGTAGAATCTAAGTACCTCTTGTCCTCCATCAGCTTTGTTGGGTTGGGTTGATTACTGCATTGTTTCACACAAAGAAAAGCTTATTGAGAGTTCTTAGGACAGATATGGTATTGATTGTATAAATGATCTCTTGTTGAGGATCAACCTCATTCTTTTGAGTAGAATGCTGCACATTTGTAAAGTCAACACAAGGATCATTAATCTTCTACCTAATATCTTACTTCTCTATAGTATTCTTACCTTAGTCAGGTTTTCTATTGTTGTCAAGAGATACCATGACCATGGCAACTCTTATACAGGAAAACATTTAATTGGGTGGCTTACAGTTTCAGAGGTTTAGTCCATTATCATCATGGTGGCATGGCGGTATGTAGGCAGACATGGTGCTGAAGAAGGAGCTGAGAGTTCTATGTCTTGCAGGCAACAGAAAGTAAACTGAGACACTAGGTGTGGCTTGAGCATACAGGAGGCCACCTCAAAGCCCACCTCCATAGTGATACACTTCCTCCAAAAAGGCTCACTCCAACAAAGCCACACCTCCTAATAGTGTCACTCCCTTTGGGGGTCATTTTCTTTCAAACCACCACATTATACTCCCTGGCCTCCAAAGGCTTGTAGCCATATCATAATGCAAAAATACATTCTGTCCACCTTTAAATGTCCCCATAGTCTCAACAATGTTTAAAAGTCCAAAGTTCAGAGTCTCTTCTGAGATTCATGCAATCTCTTAACTGTAATCCCCTATAAAATCAAAATCAAAAAACAGATAACATACTTCCCTCATATAATGGCACAGGATATATGTTACCATTCCAAGATGTAAGGCAGGGAATATAGCAAGAAAATACCAGACCAAATCAAGACCAAAAACCAGCTGGGCAAACTCCAAATTTTGCATCTCCATGTCTGATGTTGAAATGCTCTTCAGATCTCCAGCTCCTTTCAGTTTTGTTCACTGCAACACACTTCTTTCCCTTGGGCTGGTTCCACTCCCTGTGAGCATCTCTCCTTGGGAGGTATCCCACAGCTCTCACATCTCTAACATCTTGGGGTCTCCAAGGCAATCCAGGCTTCTCCTTCACAGCTTCACACAATTTCCTCTCTAGGCCTCCATAGGAACACTCATGACATATGCCTAGCCTCAGAGGCATTCCTTGGTTGCAGAGGGAGATTCTATAAATCCTTTTTTCTATCCTTGACTCCAAAGCCAGCAACATGTGGCTGAAGTTGCCAAGTTCTGCTGCTTTCTGGCACTGGAACATGACCCCCTTGTTCATTTAAATCTTCACCAGCTTTCTGTTTTTGATGGTTTCCTTCATTGTCTAAGCTTTGCTGTTCTGGAACTTGCTCTGCTAACCAGACTGGCTGGCCTCAAACTCAGAGATCTGTGCCTCTTGAATGCTAGGATTAAAGGCATGCACAACCATAGTCCAGTTCTAAGCTTTTCTTTAATACCTTTTCACCAGTTGGAAACTTAGCTGGGTGGGATCTTGCCCTGGGTTCACCGCTCCCTTTATTCCATTTCTTAATGTCTTTATCTCCTTGAAGAATACAGAACTTAGCTCCATCCCACTTCCTGCTGCTGCTTTTTTCCTCAAATTTTACATTTTGTAATTCACCCTGCTCAGCTTGCTCCTTTTCATTATAAATCTTCATTAGAGTTACCACTAATAACCACATGACAGTCTATACTAGGCTGTTTTGAGATTTCCTCTGCCAATGGAATTAATCCAAATCTCTTCACTTTAGCTTCAGGCAAATTCTTCAGACAAGGGCAAAAGTCAGCCATATTCTTCACCAAAATATCACAAGAACAGTCTCTAAGACACATATTCGTATTTTCTCTGCTGAAACTTCTTGAGCAAGGCCACCACAATTCAAATCATTCTCAACACCATTGCCTTCCATGCTCTTACTAGTATGGCCCACTAAGCAGTGTTTAAAGTATTCCACTGCTTTCCTAACCCAAAGTATCAAAGTCTGAATTCCTCCAAACAAAAACATGGTCAGGCCTATCACAGCAATACCCCAGTCCTGGTATCAGCTTCTATCATACCTAGGATTTCTATTGATGTAAAGAGTTACCATGACCATGGCAACTCTTATAAAGGAAACATTTAATTTGATGGCTTAAAGTTTCAGAGGTTTGGTCCATTATAATCTTGGTGGAACATGGTGGCATGTAAGAGGACATGGTGCTGTAAAAGGAGCTGAGAGTTCTACATCTTGTAGGCAACAAGAAGTAAACTGTGACATTGGGTGTGGCTTGAGCATATATGAAACTTCAAGGCCTGCCCCCACAGTGACACACTTCCTCCAAGTCCACACCCACTCCAACAAAGCCACACCTCCTAATACTGCCACTCGCTCTGGGGGGCCATTTCCTTTCAAACAACCACAATTCTTTTATGCCCTTGAAAATCTTCAGGCACAAATAATTCACTAATTTCCAAGCTTAGCAAAGAATATAGTTAGCTTTAACAAAATATTTCTCAGTACATTGAGCATAAAATTGTAAGTATTTAAAGTCAGTCAGGTACCTTCTTTTGGTATCTTGCCACTGGATACTTTTTAGAAATGTTTACTAGTGTACTTTATTTAACGATTTAACCAATTCTGTTTTATTACCTTACAAAGGCTACTTAAGTTTAGAGTTTTGATTACATGTCTCTAGCAAGCAAGAGCTAAAAACTCTATGCAAGTCTTCTGGTTGCTCTATATGATTTTTTTTCACTAATATTCATGATGTATACCTTCAGTCCTTAGTAGAATTTCTTTATTTTCTCTTCTCTCTTCCCCCTCTCTCTTTCTCTCCCTCTTTGTCTCTCTACCCCTTCCTCTCTCTGCTCCCTCCAATCCACTCTAATATATAGTGTATCTATTATATATGGATATAATTGATATAACAATTTAATAAGCATATAAGTAGTGTTTTTGTATACCAAATGCTTTATGAATTCAAGGCAAACATGTGTAGTAGTCTATCATGTCTTAGTTTAATTTTCATGACTGTGATAGACACAATGACCACAAGAAACTTGTGGAGAAAAGGCTTTATTTCACCTTATAGCTTATATTCTTTCATGAAAGGAAGCCAGGGAACAAACTCAAGCAAGGCAGGAACCTGGATACAGGATCTAAAGCAGAGATCACAGAAGAATGCTACTTACTACGTTACTCCTCAGTGTTGCTAAGTCTGCCCAGGAATACCAGCTCAAGGACAGCACCTCCAACAATATGAAAAAAAATACACTAAATAGGGAGTCAACCAAAATGGGTGATCAATGTAGCAATAAGAGTAAAGCATCTAGTTATAATAATGATTTCAATAGCAAACCATCCAATAACCCAGAATCAGAGACTGACCCTAAATAATTTACCAAAGAATTGTGAAGTCACTGACATTTCTAAGGTCCCCACCTTGAAATAATTCAAAAGTTAAGCTATTATAGAATAGATTATGAATGAAAACAGCATGCTCATCTTACAATAGATATAACACAAACTTCATAAGCTTAGCAATGCAAATAACCAGCCTAATGTGTTCACTGATTTTGCAGGGTAGGTATTCAAAGTAGGCAGCCCAAAGCCAACAGTGTAACAGCATATTGTTTTAGTTTAATCTTTTTCAAAAAAATCATTTTTCTCTGCATAGTCTGGTATTTCTTTTTAAAGGAAATCCAAACACTAGAAGTAACAAAATAGTTTTGAGCCAAAAAGCAGCTATGAAATGCAGGTAGTAGGTACAGACCTCGGGTAAGGCACCTTAGCTTAGCAATCAAATACAACAACCCCAAGAGAAGACAGAATCTTTCTTGCCTTTTATGATTTGTTTGAGAAGACATGGTATTAGCAGGTGTATCCAAATGCAAGGAGAGATATCAGGTCCCTGTTCCTGTCAGTGGAAAGTGTGTGGAAGACACCTTAGGGAAAAAGCATGGGACAATAAGATACATGTGGAGATATTTTGAGAAATGTAATGTTCTGCTGCCTCCACTCTGTTGCCAATAATCCATTCATTATTCACATGTAAAATTCTCAAGTTTAATCCAATTGAATTATCTGCCTCGAGCTAAAACCTCTTTTTGTTGAAATCAGGTCCAGGTGCAGCTAAAACTCTCTAAGTAGCATGGCTTCCATGCATTTCATCAGTGCAGTTGGTACTCGGTCTGAAAGCTTGTGGGCAGAAATCACCTTCCCCATACACAACCATACCAATGTGGGATGCCCATAGGATCCCTGCTGTAAACACTACCATTGGAATGAGGTGAGGAAACACATAGGAAACATAGCTATGATATATATGATAGCAGTGATAAAACCAGCGTGTTTCTTGAGAGAAATTAAATCCAGTCTTACTGCCTCACATGTTGCTGCTGCTGCTGTTGCTGCTGCTGTTGCTGTTGCTGCTGCTGCTGCTGCTGCTGCTGCTGATGCTGCTGCTGTTGTTGTTGTTGTTACTGTTAGTGTTAGCTCTGCCCTCTGAGCTCCTGGCTCTGCCTTCTGGGGAGTGAGATTTCTCTTAAGGAAAAATAAAATGATTCCTTTTTTTAGTCTCTGTGTGTATGCAAGCCACAAAGAGTGTGTGGGCGTCAGGGACAACTTTGTAGAGGCAGTTCTCTCCTTGTACCTTTACAAAGGATCCTGGGATTAAGCACAGGTTGCCAGGATTACATGACAAGCACGTTTTATTAACTAAGGCACCTTGCCAGCCATGGGCTTTGTCTTGTTGGTCTTCCTGAGGGCTGCTCATTGGAACAGCCTCTGTGGACCAGCTCCTCACAGCTTGCTATTGCAGCAGGACTGCAAGGTGCCAATGAAGTTGAAATCGCATCCATTAATACACAGTCTCGAGGCCTCCCCACATCACTTTATGGTAGTTAGTGATAAGCATTCCAGGTTTAAGAAGGGACATCACATGCACTACGTATCAGTGGGAGAACAGGTAAAGGAAAATTCTAAGAAAGACATGGGAGATGGAGGATATTTTATCCATTTTGGAAAATTGTCCCCTCCTAGAGAATGTTGATTTTTTAGAATGGAAAGTTTCTACTACATGCTCAGAATCTTAATCCATTTTAGCTAACACTGGTAAAGTTAGATGTAAAGTCAAATGTATTTAAGGCACAATGGTCAGTGATGTCTACGATTTGGCAGAAAATGTATAACTACACCTAATCCTTATACCCTTGAAATAGTTAACATTGGCTACATTGCAAGAGCAAAGCAGCTTCACATGCATGTATCTTGAAAATTACCACTCCATCTTCTTTTAGAAATTGTTTTAGTGTATAGTCGTCTTTTCTCTACACAGTCATCCAGGGACACTAGGCCTGTAGGAGCATCGCTACCTTATCCAACATCATTCTTCCAAGGAAGTCTTCCAAAGGGCATAAAGTCAAGTTCATCCAAGGCTACCGTGAGCTGCATAGAGAAGCAGTCTGCCCTGACTTAGTTTGTGTTGGCCAGAAATCTGTAATAGAGAACAGATGGTAGAAATAGGAGCATAGCCTGTGTCTAGGATAAGGAAGCTTTATATTTTTGCTAAAAAGTAGCACCCAATTGTCCCCAAATGTGTTGCACCCACACCTCACCTTATTTTCTGGCTGCATTTGATCTCCATCTTTGAATATCCCATATTGCTTAGTATCTTTTCACATCTATGGTGATTCATAACCATCCTCTTCCACATAATGTTCCACAAAACTCCACAAACCTCAGGCTTCTTGCCTTTGTGTTGCTAAATTGGGGTTTGGATAATAAATGTGGAGAATGTCTGAAGATAGCATGAGAGAATCAGGACATTGCTATGTGTGTAAAGTGCTTGCTCTGCAAGAATGAGACCTTAAGTTCAGATTTCCAGCAACTGTGCATGAGCCAGGCATTGCCTTAGGCATATAATCCCACAGTTTGGGGAAAAAGACAGGTGGATACTAAGGTCTTGTTGGCCAGACAGTCTAGTTGAATTCCAACATTCAGGTATACTAATAGGTCCCTATCTCAAAAATTAAGGTGGAATGCAACAGAAAACATCTCAATATAAAACCATGGTCACCACATGGACACACACAGGTATGTGCACTCAAATACACACATGGCGAGGGAGGAGGGAAGAAGTCACTGCATCGATATCCTTCTCTAATTTCCTATGAGCTACTCTGGCAGCTAAGCCTGAAGATCTCAGTGGAAGCGTGACCTGCTTCCCTCAACATCTATTCCTCTTGGCACCAGTAACATCCTCTGAATCCTGCAGACCAGGCTGTTGCCAGTTTCTGCTATGACTAGTTTCTGAGGGTTTCACCATATTTTGTTGATTCTTACATCCTTTTCAGCCCCTCCCTAAGTAAGAGAGTCCTTATTTATTATTAAGCTGTCCTCAGTTACACTATGAGATTTCAGCTCCTTTGCACCTGGCCCCTGGTGGATAGCATCATTCTTATGAAGTTAATTTGGGCCAACATGTAATTATAGGATATGTATTTGCACAAGAGTGGCATTCAGAAAAATAAGAATGGATTGGCTCAATATTAGTTAACTGTTTCTGTGTAACCAACTACATTATAATTTAGTGACTTAAAAATGAGCATCTCTTGTTTTCCATGGGTAAGATATCTGGATGTAGCAGGTTTTTTCGGTTCACCTATGGGCTGTAATTAGAATGTCAGCTGAGGATACAGTCATCTCAAGTCTTGCCTAGGGGTGGGTCTGCCAAGCTTAGTTATGTCATTCTTGGTAAGAATCTATTTTTTTGATTCTTTGATGCTGTTCTTTGGAGGCCACTCTGTTTCTTACAATGAGTCTCCAAAGAGCAATTAGTACCAAGGTGTCTGACGGCTATTATAGCAAATAAGCTAAGCAGGGTCAAGGACACAGAGTGACTAGTCTCCAATATGACATTGCATCATTTTTGCCATACCCTACCCAGCAAAAGCAAGTTAACAGGACAAGTCTATAGTAAATGGAAGAAGATTATACATGAATATGAGGGTCAAGAGAAGGATATCATTGAAGCCTGCCTTGGAGGCTGCATGCCATATTCACTACCCTGTCTAAAATTCCTTGTGTAAGGTACTCAAAGACATCCAATGAGAACTTTTAAGAGGGCAATCTACAAACTCTTGTACTTCACTCTTTCAAATAAAGTCAGTACATAACCGACAACCCTTCCGTTTTGCCACCCTCATCAGAAAGGTATGCAATAGTGAGAACAACTCCACAGCAATATTAGCTGCAAACTACTGTCTTAAGGAGAAAAGTGGACTCTGGGTCTCTACAAATAGCTCAGGCGTTAACTTCTCACTGTTAATTGCTAAATAACCAGTGGCATTCCTAACATAACACTAGTATAATTCTAGTTGTATAACTCTTCCTTGTTCCATAGCCCCAGTAACTTCCCTGATCAAATATATTGTCCCTCACTTGCTTAGTATCCAGCAGAAAGTTACACTCATAAATAGAAGGAAGTCAAATTGCTGTCCTTTGCTATATGTGATAACGTATGTTAAATATGTTCCTTAGAAATCATTTGTCAGAAATTTCGGCTCCATAAAGTAGAGCCAAGAATTGAATGTGTTTAGGTCATGAGGGTGGCACCCAAATGAATAGATAAATGTCAGTGATAAATGATCTGAGGCTGTGAGCAACCTCCCTTGTTCATTCCTGCCTTCTGTTTCCTCTCATTTTCGGGAAACGAAGCAGCAAGAAAACCCTCCCTAGATGGGCACTCAATAGTTGATCTTAAACTCAGCCTTCAAAAGAATAAATGTCAGTTCTTTATAAACCCCCCAGCTTTAGGCAATCTGTCAGAACCCTACAAAATGCATTATGACATCTATGATGGACATTTCTATTCTCTACAACCATGCCAGGTTCTGCTTGAAAGTAAATTTGTATGATGGAAAGGATTTATTGCGTAACATTAGATTTCCAGAGAGATCAGCAAGAGATGTAGACTTCAAAGTATTGAAATTTACACCACCGAGCCGATTTGACCTGTACACTGACAACCTGCATGCTGTCACTTATTTTCACTTATTTGCTCTGTCATGGAAGATGTGGAACATCTCTCTGAAAGAAGGCAGATGACCTAACAGTGCAACAGGCCCCCAAGGCTCTTCTACAACACGGTCTTAAAAGAAATCACATTTTTTATTGTTTTTGTTTTTGAACTGTGAGCCAATAAAGGGCTTCATAACTCAGAGTTCTTTTGAAGTCCTCTTAAATCTCAAAACCAGCTAAAAAAAAAAATCGGTACTCTCCTAAGCATGAGAATATGATGCTGAAGAGATTGCAAATTAACAGCTGGTACATTTAATTAAGCCCTTCTTAACCTGAGGAGCAGAAATAGATATTTGAAAGAAGAAAGGGGAAAGAGGAAGAGATTGAATTAGTGCTCACAAAGCCAGGTTCCCCTGTGTCTCTGGGCATCAGTCCTGTTAGAGAATACAGCTCTGGCCTGTAAACACTGTTTCACATGAGTGCTGTGGGATGTTTTGTAGGTTATGAATATGTGTTGCTCTGATTGGTTGATAAATAAAACGCTGATTGGCTAGTAGCCAGGCAGGAAGTATAGGTGGGATAAGCACCTCTCTCTCTCTCTCTCTCTCTCTCTCTCTCTCTCTCTCTCTCTCTCTCTCTCTCTCTCTCTCTCTCTCTTTCTCTCTCTCTCTCTCTCTCTCATTCCTGTAGCTCGCTTTAAACAAAGTCATGATGAAGATAGCTTGTAAGTTGTGACAATGATTTGAATTACAGAAAACACTTTGTGGATGAGTTTTGAAGTATAATCAGCAATATATGAACGGGGAAATTCCCATTTGTATGAGTACTTCACTCTCTTTGATGTTTACTGTGTAATTTCTCTGTCTCAAATGCAAAATGGTGAAGCTGTTCATCTTTCTTACTTCCTCATTATTTCTGCGTCATAGGTTTTGGTTGAAATTATTTTTAGCAGAACTTTTTGGGAAAAAACTTTTTTTATGTCATGTCATGCTAGTTATTAAAATAGTCGTTTATTATAAAAAAATATTTCCATTCTGAATAGTATTCAATTGTATGTTATACTTAGTATTTTCTATATAAAACTGCCTTCTCAAAAACTATAAAAATAGCATTTTATTATCTTCTGATAATTACTTTGATAAATCTCATTAGCAAGAAAAGCAGAGGTTAAACTATGCATGTTCATTGAAGTTGTGTTACAAATATTGTTATTTTAATCTCTGAAAAATAAGACTTTCTTCATTTTACTTTTTAAAATATAAATTGGGTAACATATTTCATAACTTTGAATTATAAATCTATTTTCCATATAGCATGTTATGTTTTCAAATCTATTTTTTTTCTGTATAGAAACCAAATAAGTCCATTATCTGATAATAAAATGGATTCCAAACTGTGTTACAGGCCTGTAATTTCAGCTTTTCAAATGGCTGAAGCAGGAGAACCTCAAAAGTCCTGGTGCAGCTACAGAGTGAGTTCACAAGTGTGAGTTCACAAGTATGAGCACCATATTGAGACCCTGTTCCAAATTAAGAGGTGAAAATGGGGTTATGTACATGGAGTGCTTGTCTGACAAATACAATACCTTAGAATCAATCTCCGTGGTTTAAAGCTAACGACTTGGGATTCATGTAACAAGAAAAAGTTCCCTTTTATTTTTGCGCCTTTGTAACTTACTCAAGTTTGTTACAAGGAAGTTTCCCAAGGGCAAAAAAGAAATTGAGTCAATGATTGAAACCTGATCAATTTATTATATGGATCGTTGTGCCTTATGTTGTTAAAGACTTAACATTAAATGGATAGTCTGGTAGAAATGAGACAACCAAACAATTTAGCAGTGTGTTACTTCTGCATTTCTTTCAAAACATTAGTTACTTCTTATCTGTTGAAGGAATTATAGAAGTTTATGGTTTTTTTTTTAAATCTCCATCCATATACACTTTATGTTTGGTTGTCTTCCACACTTTCCTTAATGAAAACTTAATGTTACTGAATCTAATATGGGAAGACCAATTTCTATGGAAGCTTGTTTTCACCCATGGCTAGAATTCTCCCAAACTCTGTGCATCCAATAATGTTTTCACATTCATCTTTGTGAAATGAAACAGGAAACTCAGATGAGGATTGTTATTTGAAAACCCAACATTTGCACGTATCGTCTTTAAAACAAAACTAAAAACACAGGAACTTCTAACAACAGTTCCATAGCAGCACATAGCAATATGGAAATTAAAAAGATATGTGCCGTGGTACATGCTTATAGTCCCATCCCTCAGGAGGTTGAGAGGCAGAAAAACTACGGATTCAGGGCCACCTTTGGTTATCTACTAAACCTTATCTCAAAAATGATAAGGGCCAAAGGAGAACATAGGCAAATGGGGTTAGAACTGAAATGATTCTCATGTTCAAAAAATGTTCAAATCTTAGGAGAGAAACTTAGGCTAGTAACTTAATAACTTTATGATTTCAACTGAAAATCTCAAATACTGTCTTTCAATTTTCCAGTTCAACAGCAGAAATAACTGTTATAAGTGACCATTGTTTTTATTAATTCAATGACTCACTTAGTTTACTTAAAGGATTAGCTCTTAATAATATATTGGCCAACAAAAAAAGCACATTTTTCTCTTTTACTCTACTCTAGGTCTTCATAAAAGCCACACTACTTGAAAAAAATATTTACCTTAGTTTCAAGTATTTCTAAAGGAAATAATTATATATCCTCATTATTCTATATTAAGTTACAGAATAGGGGACATCACACTTTAAAAGAAAAATAGCATCCTCTTCATTTGCAAATAGTCTTATCTATTCTTGCCACTATAGAAAAATACCAAGGACTTGATAATTTGTAAATAAGACAAATTTATTGCTCACATTTGAACATCTGGGAAGTCCAAGGCCAGGTGCAGCATTGGTAAACTTGGTGTTTGGTGGCAGTTTACACTTCTTTATTGTGTTCTCAGATGGTGGAAGATACAAAGGCACAAGAGACTAGTGTGCTTTCTTCTGATACTTCTGCCACCAAAGGCAGAAAGACAACTCCATCCATGAGGCGAAGGCAGGAAGATTGAGAGTTCAAAGCCAGTCTTGGTAACATACTGATTCTGAGGGTAACTGAGATACTTGAAAGCCTATCTCAAATTATATAAACAAGCATATAAATAAACATATAAACTTCTTTTCGTAAGAAAGTTCAATTCCTCTGCTTGCCAGGAGGAAAGGTAAGCCTTTTGTGGACCTAGCTATAAATAGTAGACCCAGAGTGAAAAATCAAATTAGAATCTGATTAGCCTGCTCTTAGTTGGCAAATAATTAACCCCTAGGCATTATTGATGGATACATGCATTTAGTTGTGCCTCCCATGTTATGTACTATTACATTCTGGCAAAATACTATAATTTCAACACAGAGATGTTCCTTTGTAGCTGATTAAAAAGAACATGCTTAACATTAGTTATTAGTCTACATACAATTATACACACACACACACACACACACACACACGCACGCACGCACGCACGCACGCACGCGAGCGCGTGTGTGTGTGTGTGTGTGCGCGTGTGTGTGTGTGTGTGTGTGTGTGTGTGTGTTATGTTTCAGAGGCCCAAACAGAACATACTAGAGCAGCTTAGAATTGAACACAGAACCAAGAGCACAATATTCTTCTCCTGATGAAAACACGAAAATCAGACTCAGTAACAAACTAATGAAGTAGTAAATGTCACCTGCTCCATGAAGAGAAGGTCTTCAGTTTTCATCATTATCAATGCAAAAAGCATTTCGAATAAATTCATTAATATGAACTCGGCCAGTTTCCTAAGAGTACTCATATTTACAGCCATTTGGAAATCTAGAAACACAAATGCCATTAGCCTTCTAAAGAGTAAATCAGACTTAAGACTTCCCAGCTTTTTTCCCCCCGAAGTGTGTATTTTTCTACTGCGGAGATTAAGGATGCAGTGAGGGAGAAGCTGGCAACTCTGTGTTTTAATCCATTATTCACTCAGGATGGGGGATAAAAGCCCGAGATAAAGAATATAAAGCTTCTTTTAGACTAAAGAGCCCTATTTTACTGCATTAGATCAGTACTGCTAGGGAAAGCATTTTCCTGTAATTGTTGAGAAAAATGTACCTTCTGGAGTCAATGAGAGATCACAATGACTGTGAGCCCCACTGTGGCATCTACAGACATGGACACAAATGAAAGGGGTGTGAGGCACACACTTGGAAACAAACTTGGAGCTGTGTGACTTCTTAGTAGTTTTAGAGATGAATCCAGAGTATATCCATGGGACTTCAAAAACATTTCCATGATCAGCCTGCCTTGGCTATAGCAAATAGAGGAATGACTTATATAACATTTATTTAATTCCATTGATTATAATTGAAATGTTGGAAAAGGACAATGACCCACAATTGTTTTGAAAACTCTGTTTTTAACCTGAAGCAAGGTTATTAATACAATTTTGTACGGTTTAAGCCGGAAGTAAACAGCGATGTCCAGAATATATTTCTATCATGGAAGTTTCAAAAAAAATATTATACATAGTTTATCTTTAGTAGAATTCACCAAACCTTTATAAGAAGCATGCAGCATTCCTGTTATTGACCTTAAGTTATAAAGGTTAAAAAAAATAAGAGTCAGCCGGGTGGTGGTGGCGCACGACTTTAATCCCAGCACTCGGGAGGCAGAGCCAGGTGAATCTCTGTGAGTTCGAGGCCAGCCTGGGCTACCAAGTGAGTTCCAGGAAAGGCGCAAAGCTACACAGAGAAACCCTGTCTCGAAAAAACCAAAAAAATAAAAAAATAAAAAAAATAAGAGTCAGATTAACATTTTCTCTCAGACACAAAGTATAAGCACATTAATATTATATGATGTTTCCCTTCATGATCCAATAGAACCTGGCAAGCTGGACAAAAAGATGAAGATAACATTAAGACAAATGCAGTCCAAAATTCTAAAATTTCCTAGAGAACAGATTATTTTTCCAAGCTAATGTTGCCCAGAATCATTATAGGAATAAATATAGTTTCTTTTAAAAAATGTAGACCTAACTTAAGACTTAGTAAAAAAATATAATTATTTCTAAAAAGCCTGTAGAGCTAACCTAATTTCATACAACAAATTCAATAGCTCCCAAAGTTATTATCATTTAGGCTTTTATTTAGCTGTCTTGATTTTGATGAATCATCCATGTTTCAGGGTTATATTATTGGAAATAAGCCTACTTTTTATATCTACTTAAAACCATGGCCAACTTCCAAAGTATGACTTAAGATATCTAAAAGAAACACAACTACATGAACACACACACACACACACACACACACACACACACACACAAAAACAGGGTATAGATCCATGATTGATAGATGATAGATAGATAGATAGATAGATAGATAGATAGATAGATAGATAGTTGAGAGAGAGAGAGAGAGAGAGAGAGAGAGAGAGAGAGAGAGAGAGAGAGAGAGATTGATGTTAAGCTGTTGGGAAAGAATAATGCATCCAAACTCTTAAATATTACATGTGGAAAAAGAAGTAAACTATTGTGCTCTTGAACCCATAATTGTTGTACAGTAAACGGTTTTTAAGTACACTCTTTCTTGCTCATTTTTAAAGGCAATTTAGATGGCCAGTGTACATTTAGCCTAAGGCATGGCAAACAGCATAAGACTTGTAGATCTATTGTACACAAAATGTGCTACAGAGTTCACTGGCAAATGAGTCACGCTTGTTTCACACACTTATTTCTCCACTGTTTTAGGAGAAAATAATACTTTTAAATTCACAGAATTTTCTTAAGCTCGTACAGAGGTGTATTTGTCATTGGCTTCAGATGTGTTTTGCTCATACATAGCAACACATCAAAGCATGGTGTTAAAAGAAAGTGATGCTTGTGAGTGAGCAGACGAAACAAGAATAAATAAATAAAATAAAAACAAAGAAGAAATAAAGAACCTGAGCTGGCTTCTTATTCATGAGTTCATTTTGTTAGTATACAAAAAAAAAGATCATTTGTTATTTTCAAAAAGCAATGGATAAATCAATTCTGCTGATAGGGCCAAATCAAAATTTTTTCATCAAAACTTACTTAGTGTAATGTCTGCACTGTGTGACTTGAGCGAATACACTCCTTTCCACATTTGATAGTTTCTTAGAAGCTTTTCCTGTGATACTCAAATTTTACTTTGATTTCACAAAGTAAAATGTGAGAGATTGTCACAAGGACTTTTAAGGTACTTACTAGATGATTTAGCCATTTTAGGGAACTGTGCCATATTCTCCCTTCTCTCTCAGCATGTCCATTTTGCTTAAAGGGTTCACATAGAATCTCTTGATTTTTCTTAAAAGACTTTTGTAATTAGCTGAGAGATGTCTTCAAAAAAGCAGAGTTCTGAAAAGTTTGCACTCCTCCAAAAATGCCAACCCCCAAACTTGGCAGATGTCTAATTATTATTGCAGTTTTTCAAATAGACTTTTTATGACTCACCAAGCCTATGAAATCAGTTCCATTAAAAGACATCTCCTATATTATGATGTCAGAATATCCTGATTTATATGCTATCTTCTGAGACTCGTGTGCTTAATCAGCCTTTGCCACAAACATGGCAATACATCTTGTTCTCATAACTCGCTCCTGCTCCCCATTTCATCCCTTCCTCCATCCACTCATCAGAGCCTCAGAGGCAGTAAATATCAATTGTTCCCTGTAAGAGGTAGTTAGAATAATCATATTTCCAGGAACGCTTAGTACAAGTCATGCCACCATAGTCCTTTCGTAACAAATAGATACTTACTTCTTTTATACTACAAGGCCAAGTGCAATGTGTTTTGCAGTCTGTATCCGAAGATATTTATTAAAATGCTATTAAATTAGCACTCTGTAATTCCAATGTCAACAAACAGGCATTTTTTTTTTGTCCTTAGCATTATTCTTTGAAAGGATCTTGTACTTTTTGAAATAAAAGTTATGCGTGAAACAATAATCTACCCCAATTTAAAATGTACAAACTGTTGGAGCCACTAATGGGTTTTAAGGATAAGCTTTAGTTTCCTTTCAGATATTTTGTAACCAAATGAGAAAGGTAAACTGCTTTAAAGTGCTCTCCATTAAAGGAATTTGGAGCTGTATATTAAATTATCATGGTGAGGTTCATATAGCTTTATAATAACCAACAAAGCTATCATAGTAAGAAAACACCTTAAATCACATATAAAGAAACAGAAATCAAATTCCGGAAGACAACACACTATCAATATGCCCAAAGGTCTAGGATTATATTTTTCAGTGCTAGGGTTTGAACTCAGAGTCTTGTATCTGCTGGGTTAGTGCTCCACCACTCTGCCATATCCCCTAAGACTTTGAATATTGCTCCCCAGAAACTTGCTGTTTGTATCTAGTGTGTCCTTCAGTCTCAGAGCAAAGGCTGTCTATACATGATGCTCTTCAATTCTTCACAAAGCTAGAAGGGTTTTAATACTACATTGGCCCAATCATATTTTCATTATATCAGAGAGCTACATGTTCATGTGGCTTCCTCCAGGAACCCCACTTTCTGGATTTTCTAAATTACAGGTGATGTTTTCCAATGATGGCCTATTAGGCACACATTGTATGTAGGCTCTCTTCATCTTGGAAAGTATTGTTAGTTTGTTTATCTAAAAGGCAAGTTTGAAAGAATAATTAAGCTGCATCATCTGCCTCTTTTTCTTTCCTTGTGGGGCATAAATGTACAGCAGTCTCACTAACTGAATGTCCTCCCGGAGACCCAGACACGCTGTATACGCAGTCCAGATACCTAGACAACTTCTGAAAAGTCTCAGCTCACCCTTTGTGAGACATAGAATTAAGAAGGATTGAGATGACACATCTCCACAGACCACAGTCTAAATCATTCTAGCACATTATGACTCAACATGATATTAATTTTACATATGGGAAATCATCATTTTACTGACTTTAATTGTATATTAAACAAGGCATACACATATTTCCTAGAGCAAAGATTTGTTTGCCATAAATACATTATTGTCAGATGGTTTTTATTATTTTTTGGGAGACTGGAGAGATGACTTGGTGGATCTGATCGTTGACTACCCTAACTGTTGTCATTCAGCCTTTCTCCAGTAACTGATGGAAGCAGATGCAGAGATCCACAGCCAAACACCAGGCCGAGCTCCAGGAGTCCAGTTTGAAGAGAAAGAAAAGTAATTCTATGAGCAAGGGTATCAAGATCATGATGGAGAAACCTACAGAGACAACCAAACCAAACTAGTGGGATCTCATGAAATTTAGATCAACAGCTACGAAACCTGCATGGGACTAGTCTAGACCCTCTACATAAGCCAGACAGTTGTGTAGCTTGATCTGCTTAAGAGGGCCCCTGGCAGTAGGATCAAAATCCATCCCTGGTGCATGAGCAGACTTTTTGGAGCCCACTACCTATGATAGGACACCTTGCACAGCTTTAAGGCAGGGGGAGGGGCTTGGACCTACCTCAACTAAAGTACCTCCCCATGGAAGGTCGTACCTTCTTGTAGGAAGGAATGGGGAGTGGGTTGGGAGTGGGAGGCTGGAGGGATGGGAGGAGGGAAGAGGGGGATTTTTGATTGGTATGTAAAATGAATTAAAAAAATTCTTAATTAAAAAAAAGAGTACTATGGCTTTTCCAAGGGACCCATGTTCAATTCCTAGCACCCACATGGAGCTTCAAAAACATCTGTAACTCCAGTCCCAGGGGATCTGATACTCACTTTTATGGCCTCCATGGATACCAAACATTCACACAATGAACATACGTAAGTGCAAGAAAAACACTCATGCACAAAATAAATAAATCAATATTTTAAAAAGATATTATTGTTTGGAAATCTAGCCCACAGACTAGTTGCAAATTCAAATTGGGATGTTGGGTGTAAGTTAAAGGAGAATTGGCTCTCAGGAAAGAAGACAACAGAGCAGAAAACCACCCCAAGTTAACAAAGCTCATGTGATGACATTGGGTGAAAGCAATGAGTTCAGAGATAAAGCCATGGCTTATAGTTTCCCAAAGAACAATTCACAAGGGACTATCAGTAGCAGTAAGACATTCTTAGACACACTCCCTGCCTAACTTTGAAGGGAGATGAAAACTTCAATAGAAGCAGTAGTATCATCTGGCTGGGGGAGCAGAACAAGATAGAACTCAAGGAGAAATGCAGGATTCTAATAAGCTAAGAAGGTAAACATTTATTTCAAGAAAGCCAAAGGCAAACGATAAGAAGAGAATAGGTAACTAGCTGAAGGTAGACAATGAGTAAGAAAGGTTCTTATATACAGATTATTTTAAAACAAGGAAGAATCCACAGAAGATGGCCACTAGGAAAACATCTTTGTCTTGAGATGGAGTAAAAATTAATTAAATTTTACATTAATTTATTTGGGGGTTCGTGGTGCAGAAAGATTCTTTTTCATATCATCACTTTTTCATTAAAATAAGACACACACTCATGTGCTAAAGTTCAGTGGGATCCTGGATGTGAGGACAATAGAGAGGACTTGGGTACTGTGTGGAAATTGGGAAAAAGGCTGATGACTTGGAAAAACATAAGCAAACAAACACCTTGAGGGCATTATATGGTAATGCTTCAGGAACTGAGGAGCATGAGATTATTAAAGAATGGTTACTTCTTATTAGGATTCCATTTGAAACCCAAAAAAAAAATTTATTGTTGTTTAAATCTTACTTACATTATCTCACACCTATAAATTGCATAGTTCAGTTAACATGATAATTAAAATTAATGAAGAGTTACTGTTTGCCAAAAATACTCCTCAGAATTCTCCTATATCTACATGACAAGTAGTTTTCCATCATATTTTTTAAACTTTCATAATTCTGTTTAATAGATTTCTTTTAATTGTTAGGATGTTCTGGTTATAGAAAGGCAAAAATAATCCTTTTATTGGTATGATTAGCAGTAAAACAACATTTTAATCTCTTGTTGACAGGAGTGAGTGGTATGCTCATACCAATTCTCTTATCATAGTCTCAGTTCTGACACATATTCTTGGAATTTTTTAATGGGTGTATTATAAAATATTAGTTTTAAAATGTATTTCAGCTGCTTAAGAGAGTGACCACTAGAAATACGTAGAGGATAATTTCTCTTCATAGATTCCTCGCATTTACTGTGGCCCTGTCTACTTCAGGCTTATCTCATTTCTGTTTGCTTGTTTCTTTGTTTCTTTGCTTGCTTGTTTGCTTGCTTGCCTGTGCATTTTGCTCCTGATGCTTGGAAATATGTAAATTTGCCATCACCACATGGTATGACTTTTAAGAGGTCTGTATGAGAAGATGGTTAGCAGAACTAGGAAGGAGAAAAGAAAAGGGAGTAATTCAGGGTAAACACAATCCAGGTACATTGTGTACTTATATGAAGTAGTCAAAAATAAACAGCAATGATAGTTTTACAATGGTATTGACTTTGTTAGTGTCAAATAGACTTTGGCTTCAAATACATAATTTCAGCTCTGAGTTCTGCCTCTCATTAGGTAGTAACTTAGGAAAGTTACTGTCCTCCTTAGAATCTCCTAAGATAAGGAAACTTTAACATGACAGAGGATTCTACATCAGTACTCATGACATTTTATGCTCTCATAATTTTACCTCTATTTGTCCAGAAATGTAGACCAAATGGGTCCCTACTGAAGACTCCTCTTAATTGGACTCTCTTTTGAGGGAATACATTTTTACTTGGGGTGTGTGTTAGGGCCAGACAAAGTACCATATTGTAATTAGTCTGTTTCACCAGCTTAATAAGCTAGGGCTGTTTGCAAAAGGATGATTACCAAGAAAACTGAAAAGAAAAATTCTTGACACTAGACAGAGAAAAAAATTAAATTGCTTATTCGCATACCATTTTAAAATTAGATGTCCTGCCTATCTGTTTCTGGGACTACTATACTTGGGTCAGAGACTATTTTCATGGCTGGGTTAAATAGCAAGCAGATCTGACTAGAAAGGCTGGCAGACCTGGTAATGACTTACAGAAGGAGACCGTGGTGCCTACTTGTCTGAGTAACTTTTAAGGACTTGGCAGATGATTTTCAAGGCCTTTTTAATTGTAGTCCTCAGAAAACTAGACGATAGCTAATGACCTCTGAAGTATGCTTTCCTACTTGAATCTCTGAGAACATGGTCTTAGTTTACCTTAGTATGATATATTTTACATATGATGTGAATATGATTCATTCTAATTGCACATAGCATTACTGCCAAGGATGGCTATGGATAGGGCTCCTAACTGTCTTCTGTACAAGGCCATGGCCCTGCCTGTTGTTTAAATTAGCCTTTCATGCAACTACTAACTCACGTCTAGTGATGATTCAAGCCAGAAACAGTAATTTTATTTATATGATGTCTTGCATAGAGGGCAGGCTAGTGAAAGAAAAGCAGATCTGGAAGAGACAATGGATTAAATCAAAGCTGTTTTGTACAAGGGATATATCCAGTGGTGTATGCTAGAAACCCTCCACAGAGGCTTAGAGGGACTTGGACAATATTAACTATTCAGCAGGCAGCTTATGCATTTTCAGAGAAGTCGGAACAATGCTCAGTAGATGTTCGTTTCAGGGATAATACCATCCAGCTGAATGATACAGAGCACAACAGCTTTCGCTGTCATGTCACTAGTTTTTAAAAAAGCATTTCCAAGGCAGTATTTCATCAAATGGAATCAGTTCAGACAGTTCAAAAGTTCAACATAAACATACTTCATAGCTCCTTTCAAAACGATGAAGGAAGGCTGAGTGAGAGAAATACTTACATCTGATTCCACTGGGATGGCAAAATATACACAGTGGATTAAATACGTTTAGCTCCCGTCTACCTTAAGATTTGTTCTCTTGCCTTCTTCCTCTAAATGATGTCACTGACAGAAACTGCATTTCATATCAGGGGCAAAGAGACTGACTTGTTGCTTGGCTTAGCAAAAACATGTTGCCACTTATTGAAAGGAAACCAAAAACCTGTTTTCTTGAATGAAGTCATAAGTAATTTTGCCTGATGGGAAGGAGTCAGTTGAAAGTAGTATTTTAAAGGATTCTGGGTTTTGATGGATGTTAATAACAGCATGAGAAAAGGTTCTTCCCAGTCATCTTTTATTGCTATAGTCTGTCCTCAGGATCTAGCCTTTCAGAATGTGATACATTCGCTGGAACAGAGGAAAGTTCTCCCACAGAGAAATGCTGTGACAGGCTTGTCTTTGTTCATTCAGGGAAATGCTATTGGAATAGACTGTGTGAATATATCTTCAGATGTGGCGTTTCTATAATGGAATGATGGCAATAATGTCATGCTGTCTAGCATCTCACTTTTGTGGGAGTCACAGTATTTGGAACACTAGCATGTAAGTGGAGAGATTTTGTTTTTAAATATCTCAATGAATGTCTTTCTTTGGTTGGATTGATTGTGAAAAAACTTTTCAATCTTTGGCTCTTTATATCCTTTCAGAATTTCCTGGTGAGCCAGAGAAGCTGGATGAAAATGTAAATGACATTCCTACCACACTGCCTGCAGATGGCCTCCACTCCTCTTAACTCTATTAGCTAATCACCGGGGATGTCGTTCTTTGAGTTAGAATTGATTAAAACTGTAGGAAAGTTGTTCGCAACAAGCACTAAAAATTCATTTCCATCTTAAAATGCATCCTTGAGCTTAAAGTAGACATTAGACATGATGTTCTGGCATTTTGGGATGTTAAAGTGATGTGTTAGGAAATAAGATTTTATCTAAAAGGCAGTGGGAAGATTGAGGAATAGAAGTTTATGAGCTAGAGGGAAGTTTAAATGTAATTTAATGTGGGAAAAAATGTATATTTTCTGATTAGCTGGGAAAAGGTTAGGCCTTGTAAAGAGATCTGAAGCATTCCTCAGTCTTTTTCATAGAAATGTAATCCTAAACAGAACAAATTTTAAAAATGCTTCAACTTATCACTATGATATAATATATATGTTTAATTATGGAAATTTTAGAACAATAGAAGTAATTAAAACATCAGGAGTTTTGGGTTTTTGGGTTTTTTTTAGGATTATTAAGGTTTCTGCCAAAGTTGATACAGAAATTTATATAATGTCCAAAGCCTCCTAGAGAGTTTTAAAAATATAGGTTTATCACGCAAATATCCAAATAAGAAAGAAAAGAAAGTTACTTAAAAAGTAGCTAGGGAGCCAGGGAGATGGTTTAAATGATAAAAACACTTGCTGTGTAAATCTCACGACCTGAGTTCAATCTCTGATATTTACCTAAAAGAAGCCAGCCTCAGTGACAACCATCTGTAATTCCAGCACTTCTATGGGAACATGGAAGGTCAAGAGGCAAACAGGACAGCCAGACACTTGCTTATGTAGTACAGAATCAAAAATGATGAGAGACATCTGCCTCAAAAGGTGGAAGATTTGAACAAATCCCTAAAAATCTGTCCCCTGAACTCCATTATGAACAATATGGAATACATATTGCTTCACACACACATACACACACACACACACACACACACACACACACACACACACACACACCTCACATACATATTCAAACAATAACTCTTTTTTAAATTAAATATAAAATGCCAATGACAAGAATACTGACAAGATGGCTGTCCAAACTTTCATATTTTGAAAAACATGAACATTTTGAAAATTGAAGTTCTTCGTATGTATAATATATACAGGTTTCTAAGAACAAGTAAAATATAATGAGAAAACAGTCCGTATTATAACATTAGTGAAAACAATCACATAATTTTGAATAGTTTGAAACCTACTATATTGCCTCACCACGTCAAAATTATACTCATGTTTGTAAATGACACTTATACTTTAACACACAGGTATACACACACACACACACACACACACACACACACACACACACACACACTGTGATTTACCAAGGTCTATAAAGGCATGCTAACTATACATAAGAGCAATCACTGATAATCAATAAACATTTCTAAAACCCATCTTAATACATAAAGATTAGGAATATTCATTACAGAAAAAAATCTGTTTCATCCTAGCCTATAGATACAGACAGAGAAGAGAGGAGAACAAGCATCTTGCCAACAATTAAGACAGATGTTGTAATTTTTCTTTCCAATGCCCCCCTGACCTCATCTAACCTCTGACCCTGTTCCCCTGCAGTATTCAATACTCATAGCCCCATTTATCCTATACACTCAGATCTGAGTTGATGTAAGCTGTTCAGGTTGGATACCCACAACAGAGTCTATTTTCAATAAGAATCAAGATATAGTAATAATATTGTGTTTAGTTTAAAGTACTGTTTCTGTCATACAGTGTGGCAAGTACACTAGGAGTGAACTATATAAGCAATGAGTGCTTTGCAAATATTTCTGAGAAAACTAGTAAGGGCAAATAAAAGCTAGTATTTGTTAAGTATATTATCTAACATTGATAGTGAGGGAGAAAAAAAGCATTTGTGCACTGCTACCAAAGAACGGTATCTTCTTTGTAGTTTATGAATAGCTCATGGTTATTGCCGACAGCAGAAGAAATAAATTGATGGTTTTATCTAATGTAGACATTAATAATTTATATTTGTTGAATACTTAAAATTCCTTAAAGCTATTTCCTACATAACACCCACATGAATATTGCATATTATCAATAAATAACTGTTCATCAAATGTCTCCATAGAACTGGCATATCACAATAGAAGACACATGAAAATGGACAAAATGATCTATACCCTCAATGAGTTCTTTGTCTTTTCCAGTAGTCAACAGTATCTACATTGGAGAAGTTAAATAATAATTCTATATTAATAATGATGTTGACTGGGTTCACAGTACCAGGCCTCAGATCCAATCCAAGAGCAATTGGACCATCACGCCACTATTACACATATGTGTCTTCCCTGTCATTATTGACATTTTAGTTTCCAGAGTTCACAGCTAATTGAGCCCATGGTTGACCCCCTGGAAGCCTCCATAGCATCCTCTAGCACATTGAAAGCTAGCCAATATGAAATCGTTTCAGTCCAGTTCCAACTTGATTTCTCTATGCTTTGCAACCAAGGTATATAATGTCTTCAGCAATAGGTTCTTATAATCTAGTTCTGGTGGACAAGCAAGCAGAAAGATGAAAACCTAAACTATGTGGCAGCTCTCTGGAGCAACTCTGACCAACAACTTCTATGGCAGAATCCCATACTTGGGTCTGGGGTTTTTCATGGTATCATACTGCCTCCAGAAACAGCATTATCTAGCCATGAAAGACATCTCCTGACACTGGATGGAGGACAGGCTTAATTGAACTATAGGCTACTAATGTGGAGAGGGAGAGGAAGCCACTGTCTTTTGCAATGTTCCTACTGGTCCCCACAGCCTCCAGAGAATATCTCCAAACCTATAGTCATACAAGTGGACCAGGGGTCACAAACAGAACAAGACATTAATGTGGTCAGGAGTTTAGTAATGAAGCAGGTATGTGTAAAGGGGAGGGAGAGGGATGAGTGAAGGGTGAAAGCAATTTTAATGCATTATACATGTAGGAAATTATCAAAGAACAAATTTGACTAATAAAAAATATATGGAAGACCATGCAAAAGAAAGATAATTCTTGCTAAAAATAAATAGAATTTATTATTATTTCTGTCCCCAAACCCATAAGATATTACTATCCAAACATAAAGATGGCTGTTAATTGTGGTGGGTAGCCATTCCAGCTTTGATCTGGAAGTTCCAACCCCCAATGAGGCTTCGGTAACTGTCATGCCTACAAGGCGGGGCCGAGAGAGGACCCTGAAGACCTGAGATCCGAATGCGTCGGCTCTCTTGGTTCCTGGACCCTGGACGGTGGAGGTAGACTGAGCAGAGTTCTCCAGAGAACACCGCTGGACTGTGCTACACCTTTCCCAGACCCTGTACCCTATCCCTTCACTTGTGAGTTATCCCACAAAATAAACCTCCCTTTTAACTACATGGAGTTGCCTTAATAATTTCACCAATAGTTAATATTAAACATGCATAAGATTTAAAATACAGAAATAGAAACAGATATATATTTGTGCACATGTATACATTTTCAGTATTCAAGATTACTAATTCAGTTTAAGTACTATCCATATGCATAATCACATCTGAAAAAGACATTAGGTGATTTGAGATATTTCTTTTAAATATAGTAATGGCTCTTTCAAAGTATCCCTTTGCCCCAAATCATGTCTTTCTTCATTGATTTTTTTCTAGTTAATTCATTTATAGAAAAATAGAAAAATTTTCCTTTTTTTTTTTTTTTTTTTTTTTTTTTTAAGAATTGAAACTGCCCTTAGATTTTGTCTTAAAGAGTATTACGGCTGACTTACAGGAACCTAGATCTAACACACAGTGTTTATCCACTGTTTCTGGCTACATTTTCTCTAACTGATGTCTGCAGAGTTCCTTTCCCGGCATCACATTTAACAACACTGATCAAATCCCAAGCAGCAAATTGCCTTTCCTAAAGAATGTCTGAGGCCTGAACATGTAAGATAAGATAGTAGAAGATGACACAGTGTATCCAATTTGTCTACAGAATTCTTCACCACATGATCAATGACCACCACTAATGGAAATATGGTTTCAATTCTCCCTTTGACAGATGGTCTAGCCTTTACTCCCAAGGGATATGTTTTCCTCCGCCAACCTTTTTTCTTGAAATAAATGTGCTTGTATGTGAGACCAACTGAACAACTATATGACCCCACTAATGTTATTATAAAGTACCACATCTGCTTTCATACTGAGTTTGAGTTTTTCTACAAAGATATATATATATAGTAGTTTCTAGCAAAGTATTTATACCTTTTCAAGAAAGTATTTTCAACTTGAATTTCAATGTACTCATTTCGAATCCAGAAGGAAAACATTCAAATTTCAATGTGCCTTCCCCCACCCCCACAACTAAGAGCTGTTATCCATCAACAGTCATGCGGATAATTTAGTGTAAGGTGGTTAATTGTTTCAATAGAGTATAATGGCCCTATATTTAACTATGACATAATTCAATCAAAAAGGATTTGGGGTCATCCATTATGCTGTCAAAAATCACTTTCCTTTTCCTGCCGCTAGGCCCACAGCACTTAAGTACTCAACTTGACAACGAAAGTACCCAAGCTACAAATCAGGTCCAGCTTTAGCAGGATTCCAGCATGCCTCTGCCCCAGAATTGGGGGTACTAGTTAGAAAATTCCCCAGGTTACTGTGGCTACTATTTTGGCAATTTATCTTGTATTATATTTTTGTGCCTATATATCACATGCATATATCTGTTTGGGATTTTTATTTTTCTCCCAGCTCCCAGCTGTCTAGACTTTAAATCTCCTTATTTCAAGCCTTACAAGCCTTATTCTCTTACTTGAGAATAGATCATAATTGGAAGTAAGTTCTTAGAAATCGAAGTATGGATGTTTTGCATTCACTCACATAAAGACACACGCCAATTGATTTGGAAACAATGCCTAATTTAATGGGGCAACACTGTGCTTTGCAAGCAAGTTGCTTTGTTCCAGTGGCCCTTTTATAACAGTGGACGGTCACAGTCATGGATGCAACAAAATGTGTCAAGAGCTGAAATAAATATAGTCCCAGTGTAGATACGAAAATAGAAAGATCACGATTTATCAAAAAAGTTTGAGGCAATCAAATACATTTAGCAAAGTGAAGTCTTTAGATACATGCCCATACTTATACTTGCATCTGTAGTTGGAGCCTCAAATATTCAAGCTGACAACTCTTATTTATTAATAAAGCATTTTAAAATAAAAATTTTAATTGATCTATGAAGATAAGGCTTTTGATAAGCTTGATTTTGCCTACTTGACCTATGGTCTATGGCCCAGCTCAGTCCTGGTGTCTATATATGTATGTTTTGGCTCAGTTTTCATTAATGTTACACAAGTTGGCTTAAACACCTATCTGGTCAATCAAATCTTCCTCAATTTACCTAGGGTCATCTTATTTTCAATTGTATATATCTCTGTGATTATAGAGATACTAACTAATGCACTATACCACTAGGTTCTCAACTCTGGCTACACAAAAGAACAGGTAGTCGGTTTTTTTTTTAACACAGTGAATGGCCAAGACCCACACCAAATAAACTGAGATTGAATGTACAGAAAACCCTGGAATCGGCACTTTTAATACTTGGCTGGGCTTTGTGAAGAACTGCTCCCAAATATCAGCCATCACAGGAAGTATTTCCTGCTTTCCAGGGAATTATTGTCTTTCTAAGAGCTAATGCAGCTTAAAAGAACGCCAGTGAACTCTGGGAGACAATTAGATAAAGATTTAAAAAAAAAAATACTGAGTGTGCATGTGTGTGATATTTTGTGTGCATGTGTGAGCAAGAATGTAAGTACTTTCATGCCACAGTGCACTTAGGGAGGCCAGAGGATAACTTTGAGTATGGGTTCTTGCCTTCAATTTCGTTTAAGGCAGAATCTCATGTTCATCAATAGATAAATCAGACTAATTGGTCTGAAAGCTTTCAAGGATGCACTTAATCTCAGGCTACCATCTCAATGCAGACAAGTGAGGATTGTTCCCTGCTTTCCATCGGGTCTGGATCCAATTCAGGTCCTTACACTTCTGTACACAAGTGTTTTACCCATTGAGCCAACTCCCTAGCTGCTAGATGAAGTTTTAAGGCATGGGTTCTGGAGCATTCAGGTTTTTGACCCACTGTTTACTATATATGGGAACATTTGCAGTTTTCTGTGACACAGTTGATTCGTTCCTAAAAGACTGATGACGTAGTACCACTTAGGAGTTTTAAGAATGCAGTGGGGTGATATGGGGAGAACACTCTACGAAGCACTTGGCAAAGACATTAGCCACCAGCAAAACACAGTGAAGTAGCCTTATACTGAGCTGACAATTCAAATGTTGTAGTCAGAAGTTCTACCGGAGTCGTGAAGAACGATATACAGTAAGTGGAAAGTTCAGCAAAAGTCATGAAGTATGTGGAGAAATCCTGTATAAATTAGCTAAGGCTGTGCCTGAAGAAAAGGATTTGTATGACTAGCTATAGTAACTGAGCTATACTACCAGTTTAAATTGTGCTAAATTTTTACAGAATTCACAATTTTACAGAAATTTACAAAAACTAGCTAAATTGTGCTAGTTTTACAGAATTCACCCCGTATGTTCAGGATTTTATATATTGACTTTGAACATATTTCTTTTCACTTTCAGTGGAGATGCTTAAATATTTGTTTTGTACAAGGATAGAACTTGAGCCAAATGTTACTGCAAGGACAACCACCAGTTCTCCTTTGTTTAAGACTAAGTTACTGGGAAAAAAAATATCATTCAGTATTAAAACCGTGAGTGACTCTGGAAGCCTACAATTCTTGGTCAGCCTAGATGCTCAGAAAGTCTTTCTAAAGATAGGAACCCAAATCATGACCTAATGCAGGCCTCTCAGTATAAGCTGCTCATTATGTGTACTAATGCCATCCAAATCCTTGTAGTGTTTACTATAGCTAAGCCAGCCTCATATTCTGCTGATTTCATGACCTCAGTTTTGTTTTTTTAATGGTATTTTTGGATTTATTATTTGCATTACTCTTCCTTCTTATATGGAATACTTTCTGCAACTTATAACTGAGAATGTTATGAAAATGGCCAAATCAACGTAGAGAATTTTAGAACAATGGTCATATGTTTCGCATGGTAAATGGCTTTGAACACAGCTTCAACGACTATGTAAAATATTGTGAATCAGAATACTTGATACCTACCAGCCAGCAGAGGGACAAGACTGTGATACCTCTTCATCATGGCTGAGGGGAAATCAAGGTCAGAGATCCTGGGGAACAGACGGGGCACTCATTATGTATTTAAGACTTAGCTTCTTTTAAAATAAGAACCAGACTGAGCGCTTAGAATTGGTGATTTAAAAAGTCTGAAAAGGAAATGTTTCTGCAAGGCAAAAGTGGTGTGTTTCCAGGTTCTGGGAAAATCTCATGGATGAATAATCCCTAAAAAAAAATTAAAGATGCAAATTCCTCAAGTCATAGCCCTTTCCTCCCCAAATAAGCCAGCCTACCTCTCATGGATTATCTAATCAGCAATGCTTGCTGAAATACATTTAGCCCCCACTCATTTTTCTCTCGGGAGAACATTTCCCGCACCGTGGCCTTTGCTGTTTCTTGACATATTTGTTTTTAGATGTCTGTTTTGCAATGCTATGGTTCAGTATCAAATCAAGTTTTGTGTTTGTCAACTCATTTTATTTTGAAACACAACCTTTAAGACAAGAATGTCAGAACATTTTTATTTTTAACTTTCCTCAAGGCGTGCAAACTATTTGGAGATTGTAGATCCTTTTCCATTTAGGGAGTTTATTTTTAATTTGTTCATATTTTTTTAATTAAAACACGGTCATTTAAAAATTTGGACAACATATCCCTCAGCAGTTAGCCAAATAGAATCAAGAAATCCCTGTATTCGCCCCTTTTCCCTTTGAAGATTGGAAAACATTACAAACAGCAAAAATAGAGTCCAAACAGATGACTATTGCCATTTCAAAAATAATGTTAGATTTTCAAGGGCCGAGCAGCTGAAGGTACACATACGTACCTAAAAACTTCTATTCTGTATTTTACTTTATTAATAACAGTGTAACAAAATTTTATTGAAAATTACTAAATTTATGCTCTTACCCTAGTGTTTTTTAATTTTTATTGTATTTTATCATTTTGAAACATTTTTTAAATTTAAACATATTTTGAACTTAATTTTTACCTCACACAAGTCCTTCTAGATCCTCTTCCCCTCCTTACTCAGCTAACTTTAAGTTCTTTCTCAAAAAACCAATATAACAACACACACACTCAAAATCAGGAAAAAAAATAAAAGAACAGCCCTTCCAAAGGAAAAAACACCAAAATGTAACTAAATAAAAGCACATACACACACACACACACACACACACACTGGAGTCCATTATATGTTGGTCAACTACTTCTGAACATGAGGCCTGCCCTCAAGTAGCTGATGTACCCGATGTCACTCTAATAGAGAAAGCTGATGTTCCCTCTCTCAATCCAGTTGTTAACCCTTATTATAGTGGCAAGCTCTTCAGTCATTGATCCACTCAAAATTTGTTTTCCTAACTATAGCAAAACAAAATACAATAAGATAAAACAAAACTATCACATAAAAGGTGGGCAAGACAAGCCAACAGATGGAAAAGAGCTCAAGAAAGGGTACAAGACTCAGAGATCCACTCATTCACACATTCAGGAATCCCATAAAAAACCTAAACTGGAAGCCGTAATAAAAATGCAGACCTGGTGCAGACCTGTACAGATTCTGTACGTGCTGCTGCAGTCCCTATGAGTTCACATGAGCTTTGCTCATATTTATTTAGAGAGTCTTGTTTTCTTGGTGTCCTCCATCCCCTCTGGCTCTTATATTCTTTCTGCCTCTTCTTCCATGCTTATCCTAGTTTTTATAATCTATATGTTCACTCTTATTATCTCAGTTTCTTCCTCCCTTGTTTCTTTTTTTAACACAATCAATAAGCCATTATTAAAAAGTCACAGACAAAAAAAAGAAAGGCCTAGCAGGGCTGAAACAAGGTATGTCTCCAAGGGAATCCTGTCTTGTCATTGGAAGAGAAAAAAATTCATAACTATAAGAAGGACAAAGTCAGATGAGCTGTAGCAGGGACACAAATGTAGCTGTAGAATCTCTAACTCCAGACACTGAAAAATCCAGGGATCATGACACTCCAGTAGCAAAGACAAAACATCACAAAGACATAGCATTGAATTGCCGGTTGTAGGACCAGGCAAGAAAATCACACACACACACACACACACACACACACACACACACACACACACAC
>CABHPR010155584.1:49816-60523 GCA_902168415.1 Peromyscus melanophrys | reverse complement strand
TGTGTGTGTGTGTGTGTGTGTGTGTGTGTGTGTGTGTGTGTGTGTGTCTACATGTGCTCAAGTGCACGTGGACCCGTGCGCAGAGTTGCGGAAGGAACTTGGAGCCCTGCATGTAAGGTGCAGGTATCTTGGAGAACAGGCTCTATTAGGGCATTGGATAATCTTGTAAGGATTTCACTCAGTAACCCATGGGAACCGTGCTAGTCACCTTTCTGTAGCTCCAGTAACTCCCCCCCACCCCCCCCACCCCCCGCCACCCCGGCCTACACAGCAGAAGGAAGGGAGGGTCTGTTTTGGCTCCAAATCTCAGGGTTTCAGTTTATCCTGGTGGAGAGAGGGAGGCTCATGTCATAAGAGACCAGGAAGCAGAGCCTGTGCTCAACAGACTTCCTGCTTCCACCTCCCTCCCGGATTTATCCCACCCACCCCGTAGGATGTGTAGCCAGCACTTAGGAGAGATTGTCTTACCGACTGTGATTGTGTCTGGAAACACTGCCATAGACATGCTTTGAGATGTGCTTTAGCAGTCTCCGAGGTGTGCCTCAGTCCAAAAGCTAAAAATCAAGATTACACATCACAGGAAAATACTCACTCATTCATTTATCCATCCACCCAGTCATCCATTCAACAAATATTTATTGAAAACTTGCTGTGTGCTGGGCCCTGGGTTAGTTTTAGATAAGATAGTAAACAAGGCAGATGGAGGTGTTACTTTCAGTATTCTAGAAAATATGGAAGATCCTGGCCAAGATATGCCTGAGGCTAGTGGAAAGATGGGGGACTTTGCATTACTTCCTCCTCTTGGCCTCAGCTTCCTGGTATCTCTATGACTGCCCCTCTATAGATCCTGAAATGAAATGTGTGAGGGGTTCTGGAGACCTCAGCAGAGGACCCCGCATATGGCAGGTCCTAGGCACATGGAAGCCTTCTTCCTCTTCTGTAATGTCAAGGTCCAGCTATACCTTGGAAGCCTCATCAGACTGGGTCATTGATGTAAGAATCAGAGCATGTACAAAGGCTGGCAACAGGGTAAAGATGCAGATGTGGAAATGGGGTCCAGCAAGACACAGATGCCTCAGACTTCAGACATGAATTATAAGGCAGGGTGCTTTGCTGTCCACACATAAACAGCAGTAACCCTGGGGAAGGCTGAGTTTAAATTTAGTCCAATAGACCCCCACTGGAGTGTCATGAAAGGTTGCTTCGTGGGGATTTGTGATGGTATGTCCAGGCCCCTTACAGGAATCCACATAAGATCATCTCTTACGACGTGACGCCAGGGCTCCTGTTCACTGTAGCAAAGCAAAGGAGGAAAATAGAGCGGCATCTGTCACAGGCTGTCCTGCAGAAGAAGGAACCCTTGCAGCAGTTTGAATATCTGAGGTGCATGGCAGTGTGCATCCACAAGTCCGTGTTTGTGAACAAAAATAGCAAAAGGTGATATTCCTGCCTTTCAGGCAACACTAGGTTATACAGAGCAAGGTCAGCTCTGACTAGCAAGGAAGAATGAGAAGATAGAAGGTGAAAGTTATGTTCATTTTAGAATAAAATTATCTTTCATCTCTATAAACCATTATTCCTCATGCATAGTACAAAACTCATGATAAAAAATAAATCATGCCTATCTGACATCTTCTTCCAAATCACAAATCACTTTGACCTTAATGTGACTGCATGTGAGCAATTTTGTTTACATTTTATGAGCAGAAGATGGAAGTCGAGTGGTAGAGCATGAATGCACAGCTGTATGGTGTTAGAGGGCATGCCTGCAAATGGAAAGCCATTTAAATCTCACATGCTTTTTGTATGGGAAGACACATGTATTCTGGCTGTCCTGTGGCTGTGCATAGTGTTGTCCTGGTGTTGGCAGCTACTCATGCTGATATTCACAATGGTCTTTGGGAATGAACGTGGACTGAAAAAGCCAGAATGTGGGCTACATTCCTAGCCAGCCCCATAGCAGATAGCCTACTAGAACATGCCTATTGACAGTTTATTAAACTCCTTAGAGCCAGAACTTTGGTGTGTTCATTCATTCTGTGCTACTGTAGCCGAACACTGCAAACAGTGTCATTTATAAAGAAGAGAAATCTATTTCTTATAGTTCTGGAGGCCAGGAAGTCCAGGATCAAGTGGGGCACTTCCCAGGAACTTCTTACATCATTCCACACTAGAAGCACAGAAAGCAGAGTGAGACAGAGCAAGGCATTGAGCTGGTAGCCTCAAACCACTTTGTAACCAACATCTGATTGTAGCACCACAGCCTAAACCCTCCTATGGAGCTTTGCTGTCCATCACTGTCTAATCAAGGATTAAGTTTCAGATGTGTTTTTAGGGGACACAGCCATACATGTGATGCAGCTTTGCTTCACAGTCTACCTGATGGCTGTCCTCCTGATGAGCAAACTCAATGATTGATGTTCGTTAAGGAACCCATTTTCCTTTGAGATAACAATGATGTTTCTAAGTGAACGCTGCCTTCACATAAAGATTAAGTATTAATGAAAAAATCCATGCCAAAGCCTCTAATCCAGCAGGAAATTTGAATTAGGACAGAGATGAAGGTTCCAGTAACTGCATAGGGATAAGGTATTAGAGTGTTCTCACAGTAAGCATGCCATCAAGCATCACAAAAGTGTGCACCTATGCATTTGTGGGCTGAGGGAGCTCAAGGAAGGCTCTCCTTGATGTAGTAGAATATGGGGACTCTTGTATTGTGCTGTGTGAGGGAAGTACAATTCCTGAGGATATATCCTAAGGAAATTATGAGTTCACTTAAGCAGATAAAGGATGAGAATCATGCTTCCACATCACAGCTGAAGAGGACTGTCCTCTCCTGCAGCCTGCCTACCACTTCCATACTCCAGCCCATGACCAGTGTGGCTCTCACAAGCCTTATGTCAGCCATCGGGGTCTTTCCATCCCACTGCCTCTCCCTTCCCTTAGCTCAGCACTCATTTCCATGACATGTTTTCCCTAAGCCCCTAGGTCCCATCTAAACCATCTGGGGGAGGCATCAGCATTTTGTGAATGCTCACTAGATTAAAGCCTTTGGCCAGGCTGGGCACCCACCAAGCTGTGGCCTTTGTGGGTGTTAATATCTCACCAATTTCATTAACTGTCAAATCTCAGGCATTGGGATAACTCCTAACCATAGTCGTTCATTTTCTATTTACTAACTGAATCTACTTTTCATATCTAAAAAATGAAGTCAAAGTGATGAGTTTCATTCCATCACTACTGTTTTCTTTTTTTAGCTGACCACTCATTAACTAGATTTTTCACATGAGTAGAGAGGCATCTTTGCTGACGTCATGTACTATCTGGCACATAGAAAAAGCCCTACAGGAAGTCTTTCCTTTCATGGCACAGATCACTGGTGTCTGCTGACTGTTTAGCTGGCCACTAATTAATTTCTTGCGTTTGGAACATATGCTTTCACACCATCATGAAGACGCATTTGCGGATGGTATTTCAAGTATCTCTCACCTTGCAAACGCCCACTAACGTAAGTCACTTTCCTCCTCTCAAGACAAGGATTATTCAGGTCCTCTGCTTATTTGCAAAACTCTCAATAGTGTGAGTCAGCTTAGAGATCAACTTTATATTTCTTTCCAATTTATATCTTTGATTTTTATCAGCTTCTTAATGTTTTTTTCAGCCTTGGATTAAGTTCAATTCCAATGATCTTTATTCAGCCAGAAGAAGTAGCAAATGTTTCAGAAGGCATTGAGTGATTTTTCAAGTAGTGGGTGATACCTGTGTATAAATGCACAGAGACAAGCAATGGATGTGGAGAGCAATCTATAAAGAAAATGAAAAGTGTTAGCAGAGGTGAATCTCGGTGAGATTTCTGTAGGACAGAAATACTGTTTCTATTGTTTTTAATTTTTGCAACTTTTGACAAATCTGAGATTACCTCCTAATAAATAGTAAAAGAAAAATCAAGTAAGCAAAAATGATCATGTCATAAGTTTCTGTCATCATTTTAGGAATAAACTCGTTCTACAGAAGCAGGAGACTGCAGTAACAGTGTCAACAGAAGCCCTACCAACCCTACTGAGTGACATGTGAGGACCGTGTGGAGTGTTGGCATCTCTCTGTATTTCATCAACTTTCCAATGTTTAATCTGTCTCTGCTCTAAAAATCCAGCAGGAGGAAATTGAGATTCCTGGGCCACAAATTCAGCCCGTGCAAATGAATGCAAATGGTGATACATAATCCACGCTTATGTGGCACAGGCATTCTCTGCCGGCTAGTCATGCTAGCCACACTTCCTGTGTGCTTGGCTTACTGGAGGATTCAGTAGGAGGCTGAGTATTAATCATGCCACCATTATCATAGTATTATAATTTTCTCAATTAAATTTTGTTCTTTGTGCCTTTGTTGAGGCTACTTTCTGTATACTAAACCACAAATGCCACCACACCCCATATGCAAAGTTCTACAAGGTTTGACACTTTGACCAATCCCTCTTCCCCAAACTCTTTCTTCCTGGACAGCCCTTCCTCGTGACTGTCCTTAGGTTCAGAAAGCCACTTCCTCTTCCACTGCCTCACTCCGGAGTCTGCTCTGGTGGCCAGTGTTACTCTGGTTTTTCCTTTGAGAATCGCTCTGTGTTTTTACCCACCCTGTGAGTCTGATGAAATCTTAATTGACTTAGTGCCAACAGAAGGCTGCCCAGTGCCCCTCCTAGGAAGTGCTGGGATCTGTGCATTCATCTCTCCAGGTGTGACTGCTGTGAAGGCAACAGCAACGGCAGAAGCCGGCTGAGAGGACCCTCCTGAGTCTGGGAGTTACTTTACTAACAGTTTTTCAAGTGTGTGCTGTTTTCTCAAGCTCTGACCGTTTCTGCTCACAGGAGGATATCGCTCTTCATGTCTGTTGTTGCTGTCTTTGTTGTTGCAGGAGTCTATAGGACAGTGAGTCAGTATCTCCCCCTTGCAAGTGTTACTCATAGTTCTTGTCTCTTTCTTGGTGGTCAACATGTTGGAATAAAATGATAACTCATAGATACTATTAATTTTTATAATTTAAATAATCTCTCTAAGAGGGAATAAATATTATCCATGGAGTAGTGGTATAACCCCAATTCTATTTAGAGAGCAGCTCAGATGCTGTGGATGTATTCCTTACCAGTGACCAGACTGAAGGAAGTTCCTTCCACATCGTGAAGTCATTGACAATTACGTGAGCGATGGATTGAGTGGATAATGGGGATACCTTCAGGATCTCAGTCTACACCCAATGGCGATCCTGCTCTGTGCACACGGATGCTCTAGGAACACGAGACCACAAATACATGTGCTGCTATATTGCAGGTGACATCTGCAATCATCAAGGTATTCCTTTGGCAGTGTCTGTCTGGAATCTTGACTGTCAAACTCTATCAATACTCAGAACAAAAGAATTAATATGTCAGGGTAAACTTATCCCAGAACATAATGTAGCATATTGTTAGATGTAACTATTTTTTGTCTTATCCAAATTAAAGTGAAATCTTGAGATACTCCCAGAAAGTTCTGCCCTCCCCGCCCCCTGCCTTATTCTTGAACATCTTCCATAGTTATTCATCTGTGTTTTCAGAGTGAGCAATCCCCAAAGGTAGATAAAGGATTGTTGTCAGTGTTGGTGGCTGTATTAATTCATTTATTGTCCTATAACAAAACACCCGAGACTGAGTAATGTACAAATGATAGACTTCCTTCTCACAGTTCTAGACGGCACAGAACTGGCGTACGGCGCCCGGTAAAGTCCTCTTTCTGCTTTCCTTGGGACACCTTGTCACCATGCCCTCTGAGACAAGAAACACTATGTCATCCTGTAGCAGAAGGGTGAAAGAGGCCAGACCCTTAAAGACAGAGGCCTCAACCCCATAAATGGGCACAGAGGCCTCTGTGGTGTTAGTTTTGGTTGTTGACTTAGCACAATATAGAATCACGGGAAGGTGGTCTTGGTGTGGTCCATGGGCATGTCTGTGAGAGGATTCACAGGAAATACACGTAGGCCCATCCAGCCTCTACAGCATGCTTGTGGAGGTTGGAGCATGAGTCCTCCACTCCCCTAGGCAGCTAATTCTTGACATTAGACTCCATCCTCTGTCATAAGAAAAGAGGAAACTGCTAAAGTCCCGAGCATGCAGCAGCACCACGGTGGGACTGTGAGAGGCAGTGACCAGATGCCGACTTCATCTCACCTGAGGAGCCACCGTAGCCCTCAGGCTTTTAAAGCTGAATGCTTGGAACTGTTTGTTACTCATCAAGACACTCACAGTAATGAAGGGCTCTATTGTATTCTATTACATATATTCTATTTTAAGTCTGTTCAGATGGTACAGAATTTTCTACACCATTGAGCCATTAAAAAAAACTCTTCCCTTGAATTCTGCTGGCCCCTAATCAGGCTATTACATTCAGTTTTTTCAGATAGGTTGACAAATTGAAACCAGCTGTAAACATTGAAGTAGTTTAAAAATAGACGTGTTTTCTCAAACCCTTCTGGGTTGCCGCATTAAGCAATAAAACAGTACTTTATAGCTTGTTAACCCAGATCTCAGGGATATCCTCTGCATAATACGCGGGATCATTGTTCACTGTGTGCACCAGCTTGGCAGCCCACGCTCCCCAGACTCTGCAGTCTTCTTTGGCTGTCCAGCCAGCCTTGGCATTCTCTGTTCGCTTACACTTACGCTGACTTTCACGTGTTGTAGAAATGGTAAAATTGGGGCTTCCTCTTCTTTTAGCATTCAACGAATGCATTCATTGAGCTTCATAGCCTCCTCATTTTCTCCTTCCGCTTGCTTCTTAGACTCTCCAGTACTCCCTCCTGTACCTGACACTCGTGCAAAACATCACAAGTTCCCTTGTTCTGAACACAGAGTTCCACAGGCGCTGTTCCTCCACATTTCTCCAGGAAGATTCTGAGAAGCAGGCGGGGTCAGTAGGCAGCACGATGGTGGTGCAGAATTTTACCACCTGAACTGAAGTACGTCGGAGTGATTGAAACGGTCTGATGACTGCAAAAAACCTGGCAGATGTTGTAGAAAGAACGGCCAGTCATTGGGATTCAGGCCAGCCACATTAGGAGGCCAAGATCTCACCTTAGAGATGATGGTCATCAATTACAATGTGTCACTGAGCAAAAAGAAAACAAAACAAAAAGCCTAGCTTGGTTTTGAGACGCAAATAATTGGTGGGTGCTTATGTTGGGGTCTTATAATCCTTCCGTTGGTCTTTGGGAAAAAACAAAGCAAGAAAGAAATATTAAGTTAAATCATGTTTGGTCCCATGGAATGCATGAATCTTTGTCATCTAAGGAGTAACCTGAAGCAGAGAAACCAACCCTCTGTGTTCTAGTCTGCAATCCCTACCACCTGTGTGACTAGGTTTGGTGGTTGTTTTTTCCTCCAAAGCCTCAAACTTCCTCTTTATTTTTTCCTGCCATCTCACTCACCCTCAGGCCCCCCACTCCCACCCCACCCCCACCGCATCTAGTCTCTGGCACTAGCCTTTACTACAGCAAATGATTGTTGTTACCCTGACTGTCTCCAGGGTCTGGTCTTTTAGAGTCAGCCTCATTCCAAGGCCTCTGCTTGTCCTCAGTGTTCGACTTCTATCCTCAGGCTTGCTCACATAAGCAGGAACAGTTCTGCCCCTAATCTGCATAAAAATTGTCCTATGCTGCTTTTGATTCTTTGGGTGCTGGAAACAGTCTAGGACTATGTGGACATTCGCCTTGGTCTTTATAAGCAGTAACCATGAATTTGCATCCTTGGGGCAGAACCCAAAAGAGCTGGTGTTCTTGGAAGCTGTCCAGCTAGCAAGCTGTGGTATGCTTTCTATCCATGTAGCCTCATGCCTTTCTTGATATCTCCGAGCTATGTGTCTCTATGACTGATGATTTTGATATTGGGAAGCCAGAAAGGGAAGTGAGATCCACCCAGAGGAACTTCTTAACATCTAGACTCTCCGTGACTCAGCTGCCAGATACAGCCTTCTTGCAAAGCAGCGATCAGTTTCCTATGGACTCTTGTCAAACTGATCATCAAACAGACAAAGCCTATTCAGGAACACAGCCAGCCTGACCCCAGTTTGCTTTCCAGGAAAAATTAATAGTGACCCAGTGTGAGAAACTGGCAAAGCTTGAGGGACCCACAGAAGGTCCCCTAAGTTCCTGAGTCTAGCTGAGACTCAAGTTGGCCACTTGCTGCTCTTGTGGGCCCCCACCCTGGTAGGTAGAGTAGAAGACAGACATGAGCAGATCTCCTGGCCATCCTAAGTTGTGGGTGGAGCTTCACTGAGAAAGCCAGGCCATGTTTTCCTGATTCTTGTGTTATTGGCAGTGCCCTGGCTGTTTGTCTACCACTTGAAAAGCTATAGACAGGCAGACAGACAATACAGACCACCAAGGCAAACTAAGCTGATGGGTGAGCTGTCTGCGTTACTCATGAAAATGACCCAGTATAAGCCTGTCCTCAAATGAGACTAACTGGACACCTGCTGCTGACCAAGCCCACACTGCCATAGTGACCACTTCCACCAACATCCTGCTGGACAGAGTCAACACATATACTACCACATGGTGGGCACAGTAGGAAGAATGCTATCCTGCCTGCCAGAGTGTGACCCATTCACACCTCAGGAGCCATGATCTATTGGTCTCACTCGCACTTACTCCTGGAAGGCAGATTACCCTGTACTTCTGATACCCCTTTGGGCAGTTTGGGCCTCACCCACTGCCATCAACACTATTCCAGGGTCCAGTATTGCTATTCTGACCTGACTAGGTCACACCATCCCACCACCTGCTCCCCCTGTCCAGTTTTATGTTTGCTTCTAGTAAGCAATACCTCGGACAATAGAAGCTCTCCAGACTATGCTGAAGGATGTTCTTCCGTGGTTGCCATCTTGAACAGTCTCTTCTAAAGCTGGTTCAAGAAATTCTGACTCGTGTGCACACTGTAGTCAGACACTTTGGCCACTAAGTATGGCTCTCTCTGTAAAGGAATAATCTTTTCTCAGTTGCTTTCTGGGTAAGGATCGTGATGAAGAGGCAAGGAACCTATCTTAAAAATCTAATGTCCACTTGCATTATTCCAGTAACGATGCCTTTTCCTTAAAGATGTATTTGTATTATTTTTAAATTTTGTGTATGTGTGTATGTATCCATGCTGCACATGCACGTGTTGGGGTGGGATATGTTACACATGTATGTTTGTCCTCACCAAGGCCGGAGGCATCAGATGCCCCTAGAGCTGGAGTTGCAGTTCTCTTGAGCCACCTTGTATGGGTGCTAGGACCCAAACCTGGGTCCCCTCCAAGAGCAATACACACTCTTAACTGCTGAGCCATTTCCAAGCCCCAATGCTTTTCTCTTTATCCAATAGCACTCAAGACTGATTGGCTGGCACACCTCCTTGGAGACCAGTGGGCTCAACCTAATTTTAACACAACCACCTATGTTCTGTTGCTGGGTTGCCCTGAAGTGTTTGGATACGGACACCCACAGCAGAGTTCTGCCTACTGAACCCCACAATAGTTCCCACAGGCCAAAGAGTAGAGTTTCTGCGCTTTCTCTGAGAATTCTCTGAGTGCCCTGTTGTCCCCATTCATTCTCCGAGGTGACGGGTCTGGGAGAGGATGAGGGTGTTGGAAGCCACGTCACTGATGTCATGAAAGCCAGGGGAAAACAACTGCCTCTGTCCACAGGATGGGAGTTTGTCCTTGACTGTCATTCCTAAAGTCTGCCTTCCTCCTGAAGGAAAGCACGGAGGGCCGCTCACCTTCCTGGAATAGGATTGGTAAGAATGCCATCCTATCAGTGCCAACCTTGATTAGCTTGCCAGCTGGGTTGGTAGTAAGGACACATAGGGTTGGGGCTGGGTGATTCTCAGCTCTTAAAGAATCCCTTCAGAATCAAGGATGTTTCTTAATTATTCAAACTCAATGAGAAACTTTCAGCTTAACTGCTCCCCCGGAGACCACTTTGTAGCCACTATTAAGTACACCTTCCAATTTAAATAGATCTCAAAAATTTAGAAAGTCTAAATTGAGGTCACCAACAGTTAAAAACAGTAAAACATTTTACTGTTTGAGTGCTATGCATGCCATTTTCCTTCTCAATGATGCTCCTAAACACCAACCATGTTGCAATCAGAGGACTGTGGTGTTCTCCCCAAGCAAGGTTGTCCTTGGTGCCCTTTATCACCCTGAGGCAACTTATCCATGTGATTGGAGTCATCCAAACAGACAGACTGTATGGATATTGTCCTCAACTTTAACAGAAGTAATCAATGACTTCCCCGGAAGGCAAACATGTTGGCCTCCATCACCGGCCAGAATAGTTATAGATGATAGACTTGCCCTAGACTAGCCTTGATGCCAATCACTAATGCAGTCATTAATGTCTCAGAACAATGGAGATTGACAGACGCATACTATGGGTGTGTGCTTGTTCTTTTCCTTTCTTTGCTCAAGGGCTCTTGCTCATCCCTAGTGCAAGGGCTGACTCTGGACCTTGAGTGGACCTCCTTCCCACAATACACATGACTGACATTTATGAAAATATTTCTGTAATGCCATCCCTTAATCCCAGAACCACAACCCAAGACACTCTATGCAAAATATCACCAAATAATATGCCTTAATGCAACAACTATTTCTTTTTTTTTTTTTTTTTTTTTTTTTTTTTTTTTTTTTTTTTTTTTT
>CABHPR010155584.1:2725-49716 GCA_902168415.1 Peromyscus melanophrys | reverse complement strand
TTTTTTTTTTTTTTTTTTTTTTTTTTGGTTTTTCGAGACAAGGTTTCTCTGTGTAGCTTTGCGCCTTTCCTGGAACTCACTTGGTAGTCCAGGCTGGCCTCGAACTCACAGAGATCCGCCTGGCTCTGCCTCCCGAGTGCTGGGATTAAAGGCGTGCGCCACCACCGCCCGGCTGCAACAACTATTTCTTGATTATAAGGTTTGAGTCTAGGTCAGGCAGGTAGAAAATACAAAGGCAATTAAAACAGGTCTCACTCTCTAGAAATATTATAGTCTTGTTGGAAAGGACGTACCAAGTGATTGAAGACAGTATGATGCATTTTTGAATCATTATCTAATAACAAAATTACATGGGATGAAACATAAGTAATATAAAATCAGGAAAGTGAGGGTAATCCTGAGGGATGAGATCACTGAGGTCTGAGGAAGTAGCCCTATTTGGGCACCTTCCAGGCCCATCCCATTGTTTGTCCAATAGTAGTCCACTGTCTAAGATGTGCAAGGACCATGGCTATTCTCAGGTGATATAAATCTCTAAGTGATACATACATTTTCCCTCAGGTTGAGTCTCCTGATAGATGCTTTATAGTTGTGTTTCCTCTGTTGATTTGGGACTCCTCCTATTCATTGTGAACCCCTCTTATTCATCACATACACATGATGAGCTTGTGGAAGAAATTATGCTAGCATGGCTTTTTAGAGGGAATATTTTCATTCAAACAGTCAGAAGCTTAACAAAAATTTTGGTGGAAATTGTCACAATTCTTGTTGGCATGTATTGTTGCTATTAAAGGAATTTATGAAACATAGTGAAAGTACTCATTAAGTTCACCAAACATGATAATACCGACACAAAAGACATCAAAAGACTCATTCAACCATACTGAAGATGAAAATTAAACAGAACATACCATCCAACAAACTGTAGCCTTTAGGTAATTATAAAATACACTCTTTTATGAACATGTGTTTTATTCAAGTAATAATTCCTGATAACAAAAGAAAATATATTACAGCTTCTCAGCATAGTTCTCAGGCTAGCATCTTCCCCCTAAGTTTTATGGTCTCTTGTAGCATTCTCTGAGGTTATAAACTACCTGGTCTCCTGTCTTGTGAAAACCCTTTCTTCATCTAGCCTAATCTTTACAGTACTGCCCGACACTAGGCAAGTCAGTGTTTGGATTCATTGTTTAGACTTCAATGGCCTAAGACCTGTATAAGGATTAGTCTAGAGACAAAGCCTCCACTCATAGTGTTTTTTCTTTCTGAAACCGTGGGAAAATCTGTGCATGGTGCATCCTGCTGTCTCATTTACAGTTACAAGATTATCACTCAGTCTGTAACACACTTGGAATTCATTTACTCTGTACTTCAACCATGATGCTTACTTCTCAGTGAGCTTACCTCCTTCTTTACCCAAATCAAGCAACTATTTTTTGCAGTGTTGTGCAGAGAAGATATATGAACACTACATCCAGGCTTTTTCCTTCTCTTGTAGAACAGTATTTTAGTGATACACCCAAGGAGAGAGTTCTAGAATGCAATAAGAAATGGTACTGAGCATTTGATTGATTCTGGATGCCTTTGACCATTTCCGTGTGGAGACAGATTTCCCACAAAGCTAAAAGGGACACTCAGTGGTGTTACTCCCTCCTCAGAACTTGAGGGCATAGGCAGGGTAGCCACATGTTCTCATAAAATTTACAAATGGGAGATAGTTCAGCTACAGTCCATTCATACTTTTGTCTTGTTCTAATCGGCCTCTGTTCCAGGAGGCATTTCTCTCTTGTTTAGTAGTTCTTGGCATTTTAGAGGTCTGGGCTCAGGAAACTGAATTGGAGATGAGAGGTTTATGGGACTGGTTTTGAGATTGGCTCTTTCTGAATGTATGGTTCATTAGGAGTCCAGTGTGTCTCCATGTAAGCATACTATGCTGCCAAAGTAGGCAGGCAAAGGTAAGTCTGTCTTAGATGTGTGAGAATTATAAAATATATTCATTGTATAGGGAACTTATAAGGAATATTGTGTTCATCAACAATGTAGTATACTGCAAAGTATAAATGTATTCATGTATTGATTTACTTTTGAGTGAATTACATAAACAAAATTCATCAAAAATTTCTTCTTTTGTATGGCAGCAACCTACAAAGGCACTTTAGTGAGTAGTCTGCGTATGGAGTTGAATTAATTTTGCCTCTTGAATAAATTTGACAGTCCAAACAGCACATGTATCACACTCAAGATTAAGAGAAATAGCAAAATAAATAAATAAGGAATATGCTTTCAGACTGTTTGAAAATTCAATTAATGAAGAGAAGTGATACATAGAAAGTCACTGGGGAAAGGTTTTAATTTCTTGCTCTTTTCCCCCGAGGTTCTAACGTAATGGATATACAATTGTTCTCCTGCATCTATGGTCAATGTATTCCAAGCCCCCAAGTGGATACTGGAGCTTGAGGGTAGTGACAAAGCTCTCTGATATATCTGAATTCTTAGCATTAGTGCCCTTGTGCTGTGGGACCATTTTAAAGCAAAATGGCAGAATCCTGAACATCAGCACTGCGACACCTTCATATTTGTTCTGATAAATGAGACAGCAACTGAGTAGTGGGTGGGTAGCATACACTGAATGGACAGACGATGTGTGCCCCAGAGGGGACAGACCAGGGTGGTCAAAGATTTGATTACACCGTTCAGAACAAACCCAATGAAAATCTTGTAAGTTACTCACTTCTGGAATTTGTGTAATGTTTTCAGACTGTGTGACTGTAAGTTAGTAACTGAAAATATAATAATCCAAACCTTGGATACGCAGGGAGGAGTAAAGTCCTATGGTATGTCATAGATCTATGCTATGAGTCACCACTGTGGCAGCGAGGGGAAAAAAGCTTGTAATGTGACATCTACTCAACGTGTCTAGGCCAGAAAAGTGGACAAACTCTAAAATTACAGAGCTTGAGTGCAAAATTTCCAATTTGTGTGTCAGTCAGCTATCACTGTGAGAGAGTGCTGAGGAAAAGCAGCACAGAAGGAAGGTTGATTTTGGCTTTCATAAGTCTCAGTCAATCCCCTGCCTGCCTGTAATTAAGCAGAGCATCACGGTGGAAGAGAACGATGAAGGAGATGTGAGTACCTCATGACAGCCTGGATGTAGGGGAAGAGAAAGCCCAGTGCTGGCAGAGAAGCTATCCCTTCAAAGATGCATCCTCAATGAACTCCTTCCTATAGCCAGACCCCACTCTCAGAATTCCATCCAGCTCCAAGTCCCCGAGGAACCTGCTTCCTACGTAGTCACATCTAGAGGCTCCACTTCTGAACATGGCTGCTTGGAGGACCAAGCTCTCAGTGCATGAGTCTTTATGGAACTGGGAGTGGGGTTTTCTATCCAAACCACAACAGTTCATCCCTAAAGTGAAATCCTTAAAATGTGCTTTATATAACTCCTAAGTCTCAAGGTTGTAATTTTTCAACCTATCATTAATAAAGGAGAAATTTATACCAACAAGGCTAAAGGAGATGATGAATTACCTTTAAACTCCTCTATAAAATGGCATCCGTCACTGTATATGCCTTTTCTCAAACTCTAGAGGTTGTACTGAACTTAGACTCCCCCCATCTCCCTTCAAGTACTTGAAGTCTCGGCATTAGATGAGTTCACGTGATATCAATTGGCTTCAAGGTTTACTCTCCCACAGGGTAGACTGAACTTACAAAGACATACATGTATAAATGCAAAAGAAACTGTTGTCCATGCCAGGATTTACAGAGCTCTGACTTGCAGTCAGTTCTGACTCTGACTCTGTATTGTCGTTTTGAGGTTCTGGAGGAACCATATGTCGTGTATGATATTCCCCTGGCTGGAGCTGTGTGCCTGTCATCAGTGACTTTCTTCATTTCACACCAAGCAGCCTAAGCCAGCAGTGAGTGGCCTGTGGTTTGGGAATGTGCACAGTCTTCTGGGACTATAAGCCGCTGGTGACGGGAGGGACAGAGCTAAGGGACCCGGCACAGAAGAGACCAGGAGAGAGCTGACTCTGTCTTCTAATATAAAGGACCATCACAAAGCAGTCAGGGGTTTACCTGATGCCGTGTCTCCTCCAGAAGACGTAATGAAGTAAATGGGCTCAACTCACAGAAGTGCTTTCTGCTGGCAAGAGCACTCGGAAGATGTGAGAACCTGTTTGGGAGGCTGACGAACTCCTTGTCACTGTAGCCATTCACAGCTAGGCAGGAACTTTGGGGAAGGTTATATCCATAGCTCCTTACACTAAATGGTTTTGACGGTTCTCTCTCAGAAGTTGAGGTGGTTTGTTTTTGTTTTTGTTTGCTTTCCACTAAGGTGTTTTTTTTCCTAGGGTAATGACAGAGCAAAGGATGATGGGTAAATGAATCTTTTGGGATCTTCCGCTACATCCAAATACTCTGCCAAGGAATAGATTGAACACTGACATTTTGTTAAATTTTTAAGAGAGATAGGAAGAAATCTGACAGCAACAGCATCACACTCAAGGCTTGTGGGTCCATATGGCCCAGAGCATCACATGGGGCTATGGGAAAGAGACGGTGGCATTTCTGCCTGCTTTACTGTGATGTTTATGATAGCATTGATTACATAATTCTTCCCGCACTTTATTTATTAGATTTCAATTGAAATAACATTTCGCTTCAATCCGCTCCTCCTGCTAAAGACGCCCCTCCACTGAGGATACCTTAAAGAACATGCTGAGAGCTAGGAAGGTAACTCACAATGGCAGGAACATTAAAATTCCCTCCATAGGGAGCGCCCATTGGATGCATCTGCTGGGGTGTTTTACAGAAGCATCGTCCTGTTGCCTTGCTGCACACATTCACAACAACACCTTGCTCCTCTATTAGTTTGTGTTTGTTTTGACAATAAGATTCTCTGTCACTGTACACCTAAATATTTAGGCACTTACAATTACAATGAACATTATTTCTGACATTTCAAAGGCTTTCCTCATAGCGCTTGGGGAATTCATTATGCCGTTCTCGTACGCCAGCAGCTCAATGTATAGACATTTTCTGTGTGTATTACAGTCTGATAGTCACAAAGCAAATGGCTATGAGTACGAAACCATCAATGCTGATGATCCGGAGTAATGGGAGAGCCTTACAAACCTCTTCATGTCTCCTGTGGCTGATCTGTATACCTTTAAATAGCCTTCAGATAACACAGTTTATTTTATATGAGTGGCTGTAGAAATCCTAAGCATACACAGGGTGCAAAACTTTCTGCATTATATCTTTTTATACTTTAAAGAAACAAAGTGATTTCCATGGCTAGCTCTTTTAATTTATCATTTTGTAGCTATGCCCAAGGAGCTGATGGATAATTGCTCTGTCTTATTAATGCACCCAAGGCTTGCCATTCTGACAGTGTATCAAGAGAGAGGCAGAAGGAGCTGTGTACAGCACACCTAAGTCAATTTAGTCTTCAGTACGAGGGTCTTAGTTATAAATGATGTCTTAGCATTAAGAGCAAAACATTGCTTGGCTCTATTTGAATTTTCAAATCAGAATCATGGACAATAACTTTACAGTTGCATATTTGATCAAGTCATTTTCTTCCAAACTGCCAAAAAGGAAAATATTCTTTGATCAAGATGGCCCTGTTAGAGATGCAGTCTTCAAGGCTTTGTTCTTCGATTTCAAAGGCATTTTAACCACTGCGATCCAAGGCCAGAAGATAATGTAACTGTCATTTGGCCCTTTTCTCTATTTCCACATTTCTACTTCAGAAATGTACCTTAGTGTTAACCCTTCACAACCCTTCAGGCTGAACTATATCAAACACACAAAGCTGAAATTGTTCGTTATTTCTATCTTCTCATTAAAAGAAAGCTGAACTGGATCCTAAACATCCCCGGCCTCGGATGAGTGTGTGCTGTCCAGCATTCCTGTCTTGTCGTGTACTAGGTTTGGGATCCGTTCTCACGGCTGCCTATGTAAATGAGAAGTGTCACATTGTGTTCAAGATGCCGAAAACAGAACGGAATATATAATGTGCATTTTTCTCTGGAAGGAAGAAACAGTGCTGTATGGATAACCCTACTTGAGTCATTAGGGAACAGGTGCACCCTCCTTGTCTTCTGGCTGCATTTCATTGGAGACATCACACAGCCCTTATCTCCCATGTGGTGGGGTTTCCAACCAAAGACTGCTCAGCTGGACTTGGGTGGGCCACTGCATCCTTCCGGACTTCCCCAAGAAGTGGAATGGATAGGACATACATAAATGAGTGATTCACTTCCAGAGACGGGATCACTTGACTGTGGGGGCAGGCAAGTCCAGAACCTATAGGGCAGGCCAACAGGCTGGAAACAGAGGTGAGAATCCACGGTCCACACACTTTTCACTGTGGGTGCTGGAATCATACCCAGAGCTTCTTGCCTGCTAGACAAGCCCTCGACCCACTGAGCCACATAATTTGGTAAAAAAATAAAAGAGATGAATGCTCTAATCACAACAGCAAAAGGGATCCCAGCCACAGCAAGCTTTGAAACTCTCCGCTGTTATCTTCTTTGTGGAGATTTATTACTTGTTTGTACTGAATACTAATCATTGTTTACTTCAGAAGAGTAATTAAAATAGTTGCTTTATTTACTCTGCCTTGATCCAAAGGAAAAACTCGAAACAAGGAGTATGCGCATGCTGCCTTTCCTTCTGATTCTTTCCTAGCCCCTCTTCCTCCCAAGGCATTCACTCTGCCTTCACGGGCATTTTTACAGTTTAGGAAATAACTTTGGCATGGGAGGATTATCTTAGTTCAGTAAAAGTTAAATAATCAGTAAAGAATAGTTCTTCCCAACAGTTTTTAAATATCAGATCGTATTTCGAAGATCATCTCATTAGCGTTAAATACATTCGCAGTGGTGATAACGTCAGGGCACAATGCTGATAAGTGGACCTGCAGTGGGCTTTGTTCCTTTCCATCCTTGTGGCAGAGACGGGCCTCCATTCCTCAGTGTCTTCGTACACATAGTCCTGATCCTGGAGGCTTCTCCAAAGGAAAGACTAAGAGATTTGAGTAGCCAAGCAGTATATTCTAAAGAACAGGATCAATGGCCATTACCAGATTTCATTTGACTCTCCGAGCATCAAAGCAACTCTGATCTACCTGGCACATTAGAAAAATGTTCACCTTATGGGAAATGCAGAATATGTTCTAGAATCCAGAGAATTACAGGGTCGGAAAGCAAATGAGTTTGGGGAAGAAGTGGGGAAATGTAAATTGCACTAAAGTGTGGGCATCTATCAGAGTAAGGAGCCAAGGGTATTAGGGTTTGGGGACTTAATATTCTATGAAAGACTTCTTAAGCAGAAGCCTTAACTAAAAAGCTCTCCAAATAAAACTGAGTCTCATTATTGAAAAGCACTTTGCTCATATACCGTGAGTTCTTTATTTCAAGTATTTGCATATATCAGTTTTTTTTTTAAAATTCAAGACATTTTGTCCTGGAAATATGCATTTGTTTATGCAAATTTTGTCCTTTAAGTTGTACAGATTTTAAACATGGCTGATCTCTAATCTATAGTTTTGAAGTGGTCTAGATTCAATGGTGCTCTTTGCAAACATTATCAATACATGCTGACTTTTATGTCATAGAGCAGGCTCAGAGTCACATAAATTTTTCCTCCTTCCAATTAGACATTTCTGAAATTATTTTGCACAGCCTAAAAAGCAGCCATGGGATCTGTCCAAGAAGACTAGGTCTGGTTGAGCCTGGGAAGGAGTAGAAAATGCCCCCATCAGACTGACCGCCACCTGACAGACTCAGCAGACAGGGTGTGTCGAGCATGGTGTGGAAACAGAGGATGTCATTTGCTTCAATTCCTGTCCTCAAATAACAAAGGCTGTAACTGTTTATGTGTGCCTCTTTCTAGGGGATGTGGAAACCTATGGTTTTTAGCTGTTGTTCCTAAAAATTGCATTTCCAGTTGAACTAGACTCCTGTACTATTGACCCATCTAACACATTTCAGAAACAAGTTCTCACGTCTTTACTCTGTGTCTGCTCTACAGGTATGCTGGTGAGCTTAAAGTCTGTTTTCTGAATTTATATAAATAAAATTTAAAGATCAGGGATGGAGAGAGAGCCCAGTCAGTGACATGCTTGCCATATAAGCACAAGAACCCATGTGAAACAGCCAGAAGCAGTAGCATGCACGTGTAATCCTGGTCCTGGAGAAGTGGAGACAGTTGATCCTGGAGCTCACTGAGCTCAAACCCAGTCTTCCTTGGCAAGATACAGGTCGGTGAGAGACACTGTCTCAAAAAGGCATGGTAGATGGTGCCTAAGGAATGACAGCCAAGGTTGACCTCTGGCCTCCACACATGTGTGTGAACCTGCACACACATGCACACACACAGAATACCATAAGGACCATACTTAATATGAAGCTGTCATCTTCAAGGCTTTAGCCCATGGCTTTGATGACTGAAATCTCATAGGTTTTGCTGTCCCTTATGACAACACATAGGGCAACGCTACATGGCATTTGCTGCTAACTTTCAGATTTCCGTGCATCTTAAATACACTAAAACTGTGGTTTGGGTTTGTTGCCACAAAATCTCCTGATAGTACCTGCTGGAGTTAAGTGGGAGCATATACTTAGGTGAGATTATACACAACTTTGGCAGACTTTTTCTACTAAAAAGATTATAAGTATACAGTGACAATAAAAGTATGTGCTGGTGAGTGATTCTAAAACTACATATGCATACATACCTAGTGAATAACATATCTGTACTTCCAAAGATAGGTATTTCTACAGCACTAAACTGTAATAATGTTCAAGACTCTGTTAGGTTGCATCTTAAAGATATCCACTTTAGCCCAAGAACAAAGCAGGAAACCCGTGGACTAACATTCCAAAGCCCAGTGGCACACTGCCTTCAGACAACCAGTCCAGAGGATGCCTTGCCTCATAGTACCACATCTGAGCAGACTGTTCATAAAGAGGTAGATGGCATGAGCTGGTGTGGCAGAAGACCTTTATTCTGGAGGTTCAATAATTCCAAAAGAGAGAATGTTTATCCCAGTTACTCTTGCAGAAATGAGTGGAGAATGCACTCGTATTAGTGGCCTTCCATGAACCTGCAAGGTCCTTCACCATGTTGGAGTGTCTGCAGTACTTTGACTGGCATGAATCAGGTGCCCATTTCTGGAGTGTGACACTAGAAGTGGGATCAGCTCAACCTACCCTACGAGTAGGTTCTCTACAGGAAGGGGCCACCATCTGCACACATAGAGAAATAGCGTTGAGGGGAGATGGACAGGAAGCCATCCTCAGACTGTCATCCTGTGTCCCTGCACTTTTCATACCTTCCTAGTATGAAATTTTGAAATGGCACCCTTTTCTCCAGACTGTCAAGATGGATAAGACTGCTCAGCGCACGCAGCTCCTCCTGCCCTCCATCCTCTACTTCCTCCTGTGCTGGTTTCCTTCTCTTATCACTCCAGGCTCTGCTCACATAGCACTTGTGATTCTTCTGAGTGAGCAGCCTCCCTCCCACTGCTCTCTACCCTCTAGGACTTTGCTCAGGCTCTCCCTTCTGCTTACAAGTCTTCCCATACTATTGTTCTGGTTGAAAGCTACCCCCAAGCATACCATATTCAATCTCTTTCTTTGGCCACGTCCCCACTCAGAGGGACTTAGAGGTATTTTTCTATGTGCCTGTGGCCCTGTGTGCACACAAGAACCCTTGGGATAGAGCACACTGTGTTGTAACGCTTGCTTTGTGGCTCTTCCCCATGAACAATGAATGTGTTCAGAGTAAGGGCTATGACTTATCTGAATTATTCCCCAGTGTTTGGCACATAATAGGCTCTGGGTGAGTGGCTGACCTGAAGAGTGAATGTGTGCATTAGTGACTAAGTGAATTTGGGCCAGCCTAACAGCAGACAGCTCCTTGTTTCTTCTGTGTAGACAACAGAGGCCCTGGGAAGTCAACATTGTGAGTACAAGGTCATGAGCTGGAAAGCCATGACGCAGGTCCCTGCTCATGTCCTTAAGCTGTGTGACAGCAGGAGAAGGATCTGCGTAAGAGGAAGGGTGATAGTCTCCACCTCTGCTTACTATTGTCTCTTAATCTTTATAAATGTGTAATAACCATGTTATTATATAAGTGAGTAAACTGAGATTCCCAGTGCTTAGAGCATGAACTCAAGATCACCCAGGTTAAAAAACAGAAACGTAGTTAACCAAGGACTACCTGATTCTGAGTTCTTCACCTTGAGCTGGGAGTGTAGGTCAGTGGTAGAATGCATGCCTAGCCTGTGTGAAGCCCTGGGTTCCATCCCAAGCCAGATATAGAGAAGGGGTGTGGTGGGGGGGAAGAGAGCCCATACACTTTCCAGCTGCCCTGAAATCCCTGAAATGTCAGTTTGTTTTGTTAGCAGGTGGAGTGAGACAGGAAATATTTTTCCTATCGAGTTCATTTATATACTAATGGCCTTCTGTATACAAATGTGACAGAAACCAAGCAGCCTCAGGTGCTGTTTGAGTTGAGTGAGATTGTTTATCCCTCTGGGTAATTAGACTTGGAGAGTTGATGAATAAATACCAATTATTATTATTTCAATTGAAAAAAATTTACTTTTAACTTTTCTATTTCTATACATATTAACATTTTGTATCCAAAAAGAAAACAAGGTTAGTGTGGTGGCACAGGCCTTTAATCCTAGCACTTGAGAGGCAGAGGCAGGCAGACCATTGTGAGTTCAAGGCCATCCTGGTCTACACAGCAAACTCTATCCTATCCAGGGCCACACTGTGAGAGCCTGTCTTAAAAAAAACTTCAGAAAACAAAATCACGTTTAAAGTCTATATAGTTTCCAATGGCAGCAGTTCCCCAGCAGTCGGGGGTTAGGCAGTTTTCTCTTCCCATTCCCATGAGTCGGTACAGGCAGAGACAGGCAAGGCTCCAAAGCACTCTAGAAGAGCACCATGGAGTCATTAGTTCATGACCCATAGATTCCTCTACAGGTGAGTTTTGAAAACCCACTCGTCAGTGGCCAAGGTAAAAAGCCTCTAACCCCTACGAGGTCATTTCAGCATCAACTGCTTCCGGTGACTCTGAGGACCCCATATGGCTTATTTTACCATCCCAAAGCCAGGAAGGTCTTTGTGAGCCAACATTGCCGCCCTGAGAAATGTTAAGAACATGACAGACAGTGCTTTGAGCAGAGAAGTTGGTGCACGATCCGCGTCACTGGAAACAGCTGGACCCCACCAGTTTGTTTTCATCCCATGCACAAGTCAAACTAGGAGCTAAGTTGTCAGCAAACGGCTTCATTTTGTGCTCACTTCTTTTTGCTTCACATGAAGTGCAGACGCATTGCAATGTGATCCAGACAGTAAATGGGCTCCGTGGTCTCTGGATGAAGACTCATTGGGTTCAAGGTGGACAGCCTCACCTGAAGGGTTTTGCAAGAACAAGTGTGTGAGATTTTGTTCTCTACATAAGACAAGTCTTACTCAAGCTTTAGGACCGATGGGTTTTCTGCCTTCTGTTACCCAAAATAAACAAACCTTTGGGGCCAATGGTTTGAAGTTACTTAGTTGGAACCATCTCTTCCAGTATTTAGAAACAATAAGTTGATTGAAATAGCTACTGCATTTAGAATATTACAGAACACACACACACACACACACACACACACACACACCAGAAACGGGCCGTGTTTGGTCTGTGGACCACTGTTTTCCAGGTTTCCGTCTAGTGCTGGTCACCAGTGTGACTCTTGATGAGACTGAATTGGAGCCCATGTTACGCTTTATTTTATCCCAACACCTGTTTGTGTTACTCTGCTCCCTTCTTTACACCCCCCTTTTTAAAGATTAGTTGTTTTCTTTAGTGTTTAATGTATGTTTTAGATACAGGCTGCTCTTTTCTATTTTGTGGTTCTTTTGTGGGATACAATGTAGATACCTCACCATTTACAGCTTGCTTGTGTTAACACACAGGAGTCCCTTCCCTGTGGTCCCTACCTGTAATTGGTTTGGCTTAACCAACCAATTACAACCAACACTAAAGCCATCACAAGACAGTGATATAGTTTTAGTGCTAACCATCCAAACATGTGTAAGGAATTGGAGAAGGGAAGCACGGCTCTCATAGTTACCCAGATAACTGCCATCTTTGTTGTTCCTCCTTAACGCTGAAGTTCCGAGTGTCTTCATTGGAAGAGTTTGCTCCAGTATTTCTGGGAGAGTACCAGGAATGCTTGTTTTTTCATCATCTAAAAATATCCTTCTTTACCCTTCATCCCTGATGGACGCTTCTACCAGACAGAGACTTCTGAGACGATAGTTCTTTCTCTGAGCATGATAAAGATGTGGCCCTCTGTCTCCTGCTGCCCTGACTTCTGAACGCTGGGATTCCTTTGTATGTAATGTTCTCTTTTCCTGCCTGGCTAAGACTTTCCCCTTGCTCTTGGCCTCTTGCATTTAGACTCTAATGTGACCAGATACGGCTTCTTTGAAATGGTTTTTCTTGCGGTGTGTTAAGATTCTAGAATCTATGCTTATGACTGGGACCAAATTTGGGGAGATTTTGCCCATTATTTCTTCAGATATTTCTTTCTCTTTTCCCTGTGCAGTCAAAAATCACATTTTGTGTTACCTAGCAACCTTTTGCTTTCTTGTCAGCATTTTTGCCTTTCACCTGCTTTCCTTGCAGCGTGCTCCTGTTTAATAGAGGCTATGTCCTGCTGTACTTTGTTGGGGACTGCCCGTCGGCTCATGGACTTTTCGACAGCAGTACAAAGTAAGAGTTTTCATACATAGTCACCTTCTCTAAGCGTATCCGAGATGCAATTTTCTCTCTCTCTCTCTCTGTTGTTAACTTACACAGACTCTTGCTGCTTTGTAACTTATTCTCACACAGCCTGGTCTCCCTCGAGTCAACATCTGTCAACAGACCCACTGAGTTAGTGGACCCTGTTTCCCACATGTAAGTGTTTGCAAGCACCCCCTTTCATAGCTCACCAGCTTCTATCTCTTCTATATGTACTTTCCGATCTTCTACTTTCCCAAACAGTCCCGATTGTGAGAACACTCCTTCCTGGCTCTGTCCTAGGCTTATTTGGGTTTGTAGACTGCACCTTCCAAGTTCTTATCCACCACTGGTGTTGCACGTGCCCCAGGCCAGTAGTGTTGTTCTGAGATACAATCTCTTTCTGTGTTGCTGCAGTGAGGCCGCCCACACAGTTGGGTTCCGTGAAGACCTCTTGCCGGCACTGGGTCCCTAGGCACATTGGATAAACTGCACAGTGACTCCCAGCCTCAGCTCTGCAGTCTTCCCTCAGGACACACGCCACTACCCATCATCCCTACTCCTGCCCGGAAATTTGGAAACTTTACAGTCTTAACTAATGGCCTTGCTTCTGGAATGGAAAATACACACTATCTGGCTCTGAAGGAGATGAGTCAGCATTCCAACCTCTGCATCCGAGTCAGAAGCCACACGTCTCCAAGTCCATTTCTGAGGCACATTTGAGTCCATGTGTCCAGACGGCTTTAAATCGCAGTGTGCACCCTGACGCCAAAGTCGTGAATTAGGAAGGCATTCGTTTCTGTCTTCTGCCCTTGCTCTTTTTGTTGTGAAACCCAGGTCATAGGAATACTTCCTCTATTTTAGAGCATGAAGTATCACCCAAGTCTATAATAAAAAATAAATTCTTGAGATGTTTATGATTAAAATAGATCCAAGTCAACATCTTAAAAAAAAAAAAAAAACAACAATAAGCAGGGTATTATTAGAGCCCTGGTTCCCACACCTTGCCACTCCCTCCTACAAAACCTATCTTTCTGTCTTACCTGATCTGTCATTACCCCTCCATCTTTCTCTTTTCTTCCTCTTCCCTCTTTCCCTCTCCCCTCTCTTCTCTCTTTCCCTTTTTCTCTCCTTTTTTTCCTCCCCTCTCACTGCTATTCATTGTATGAAAAGAAATGTGCGGCCGGGTGTTGGTGGCGCACGCCTTTAATCCCAGCACTCGGGAGGCAGAGGCAGGCGGATCTCTGTGAGTTTGAGGCCAGCCTGGGCTACCAAGTGAGCTCCAGGAAAGGCGCAAAGCTACACAGAGAAACCCTGTCTCGAAAAAAAAAAAAAAGAAAAAGAAATGTGCCTCTGTTTCCAGGCTGTCATTCATGGCTGTATACAGTTGCTCACAGTCTCTAATTGATGTACTGTTCTTCCAGGCTGTCGTTCATGGCTGTATACAGTTGCTCACAGTCTCTAATTGATGCACTGTTCTTCCAGGCTGTCATTCACGGCTGTATACAGTTGCTCACAGTCTCTAATTGGTGCACTGTTCTTCCAGGCTGTCATTCACAGCTGTATACAATTGCTCACAGTCTCTAATTGATGCACTGTTCTTCCAGGCTGTCATTCACGGCTGTATACAGTTGCTTACAGTCTCTAATTGGTGCACTGTTCTTCCAGGCTGTCATTCATAGCTGTATACAGTTGCTCAAGTCTCTAATTGGTGCACTGTTCTTCTAGGCTGTCATTCTTGACTGTATACAGTTGCTCACAATCACTGCACTGTTCCTCAAAAGGGAAACTGCTCACAAGGTGCAAACCGTGTGCTCACCTGACCCTGTGACTGAAATTATTCAAAATGGTCGTGGTTGTACGGCACTACTTTTTTTTTGCTATTTTATCAGCAAATTCAGTGTACCTTTATTTAGACCACCAGATTGTCCAAAGTAATAATATTCAGTAAATTCAAAGTTGACTTTTTTCTCATTGTAAGGAATGTCCATTGTCATAGGTATTAACTATTAATCCTCCTGGGTTAAATTCATTTAAAATGTGTTCTGTTAGAAAATTTGATAACATTTTATTTTTAGTGACCATTAACTAATATTGAATTATACTCTGCTACCTCTGGAAGAGCCTAATACATCCATGTGAACACCAAATGAACACATAATGATCTATACTACAATGGATGTCAGACCTTTATAAGGAAAAACGGAAAGAACCTCTGAAATGCTCCGTCCTTATCAATTTTAAGGATGGGACATGGATATGATTTCTTAAAGCAGATGCTAGCTGTCTCAGCCCAATCAGCAATCATGGTCTTGCATATTTCAGACATCCACAAAATGATTTGGAAAACTGAAATATCTAGCAACATTTAGATGGGTAGGTATGTATGTATTCAACAGAACACATTGGTAGGTTGGATAATGAGAGACAGTTTATAAGGCAGAGTAAATTGACGCTCATGTTGTGAAGGAGGTTACCATACATAAGTATTAATTCAATAGGAAACAACTCAAGAATATAATTAAAATTGTTCAGTGGATTAACAATAAAAACGTGCGGCTCCACAGCAGGCTTGGCCATCCACTTTCATTTCAAATGTAAATACACTTTATAGATTTTCTTTCATATTATAGCAAGAGGCATTTTATCTGGTCCATACGTAACAGTTAATGTAGTGCTATCACAGTGGGTTAGGGTACAAGGCTGACATCACCAAGGTGAGTGAGTTTGGAAAGTTGCAAGGACAAGCAACCAGGTCAGCAAACCAAGCCAGGACTCAGGCTAAATGAGAGAAGCAGTTTCTGGGCTGAACCATGGCCCACGAAGCAGGAGAACACACAGTGTGTGAGGGCTGCATGTAAGATGCAGGCCGTGGCACAGAATTCATGGAGACAGAAAGGAATCATATTTCCAGAAAGACAGGATATTGAGGTGTGTTGCGTTCGTATCTATCTGCAGTCTGTAAGAAACAAGCATCAAGAGGAAACATCTTGGCCCCCATCATCCAGCGCTGTAGTGACCAGGGAAGCTCAGTGGTGACTCTCCAGGTGCTAGTGTGTGAGCGCTCAAGAAAGGGCTGAAACTTGGTGAGCCGAGCAGGACCTGAGCCAGGCTCCAGAAAAGCACTCCCTGAAGCCCACGTCGAAGGGCTTAGATCCCAAGCAAGGGTCAAGGCAGTTGTTAGACAAGCAATAGTGCCCTTGAGGAGGGGAAGGGAAGGTGTTGGTAAACTAGACAGAAGGCCTATACTGTTTTTCGGTCAAATGTTCAAAAATGAATCCTTCCAAACGTATTGCACTTAAGTAATCAACGTTAACTGAAAGAAGTCACTATACTGAATTTCACTAAGCACAGTGTTTGTAGGAAATGAGCCATTATATGTATGCATTATTAAAATTCATTAAGCATTTTAAAGGTGAAATGTATTTACACGATATAAGCAATACAGATAGGTACATAATACGTCCGCGTATCACACAATTTAAAGACATAGAGGAGCGTTTGTCTGTGGTAAGGAAAGGTCCTCTGGCCAAGATTGCAATGTCCACAGACCCACATCAAGCTTGGGCACACAGGCCTTTCCAGACTCCTCTTTTGGTCTGGTCTTCACTGTCTTGTCCTGTCATTACCCTTCCCCAAGCAGAGTCCTGAGTGTGCCTTAGGGGTTTGAGGAGATCGTGGAGGGAGGGAAGCGAACAGTGAGAGAAGGGAAGAGAGGAAAAAAAGAGAAGACCGCATCTCCCCAGGTACCTGCTGACCTCATGAAAGTCAGTCATCCTGAAGTTTGACTGCTTTTATCTGTAAAAAGGAAGCTATTGCTTGCTACAGAAATGACAAAATGGATAACTGCACAGGGACAATAGTGTCCGTCAGTTAAGATTGTACCCCGTCCTGTCACATCGGGGTTCATCGTTTATCTTCTGCCTGCCCCCCACCCCCGTGTCCTTTACTAGACTCTAGGATAGTTCTGCTAGTCCTGAAGTCTGGCAGTTCTAATGAAGGGATGATGGAACCAGCAAGTCTTCAGGTGTGTATTTCTTGCACCTACACTTCAGTACTTATTATAGACCTGGCCGGCTTTGTCAATACATCCATGCTGCCTTACTTAGCGCCTCTTGTAACTACAGGAGGGTGTTTTTTTCAAACTATCAGCTGAGTGTGGAGCATGCAGCAGAAAAGGGAAGATGGGAGAATCCAAACACTCTCCTGGCTTTGCAGGTGCGTCTGTAACTGAGCAGTCTCCTACAGGTGGTCCTCACATTAGTAAGTGAAAGTGTCGTAGCTTTCCAAAGAACACAACTCCCAAAGGACTCACGTGGCCACCACAGTTAGTGCTGTTGGGCAGTGGAGCACAGGACAAAGGGCATTAGTCCGTACTTAAATTAGAGCTTGTTTTCGTCCTAGATAATGGGGAGAACAAAAGCTATTATTTTTAAATTATATGGAAATGTGAAAATAAATGCTATTCATATTACGTCTGCCTAAGGCTTTCATAAAAGTGCAGTTAATTTCGAAAATAATGTATCTATTATATTTTGTGTTTGTGAGGATAATTTGAAACATATATTTCTACTCAGGGACTTTTGAACTAAGCCATGGAACAAACTGCAATAATTAGCTGAACCACTAAACTGAAGTTGAATGTTAATGTTTTTTATTTGAACAAATTCTTGTTACAAAAGAATGTTTGAGAAACTTAAAAAAAAATTTAAACTTTGTACCTACATCAAGAGGCCTTGTCTGTAGCCCCCACAGGGACAGGGCAAGGGAGTAAACAGAAGACAGACACACCCCACTGTTTCTGACCTTCAGGAGGGTCTCAAATAGAAGGGGATACTAAGTGGGAGGAGCCTGGAGGAAAAAGCCTCTCCCATCCTTTGCAAGGTCAGTGTGCTGTGAAGTAGCAGCAGCCAGCGCTGGACAAGAAGCCTCCTCTCTTCCTCCAAAGGCATTCTGACTGGGCTTCCTGTTTCTCCCACCTCTCTAACGGCTCGGGGAGTTTAGCTATCCTGTCTCAACACTTCAGAAGTACCCATGAACCCTTTTTCCATCTTTAAAAATATTTATTTGTTTGTTTATATGTGTGTATGTGTGTGCTCATGTGTGTTTAGAGGACAACTTGAGGGAATCAGTCCTCTCCTTCTACCATGTGGGTTCCTCAGACTGAACTCATGTCTTCAGGCTTGGTGCAAGCTCCATTATTCACTGGATCACCTCACCAACCCTAAGTTAAGTAAACATGTACTTAGAACGTCGGCTAGATCTCTGTAAGTACTGTCCGTGGCTCCTCCCAGGGAGGTGGTGTGAGAAGAGCCCCAGGTGTCAGTATCTCCAGAGCTCCCTGGAGAAAGGAGGGGGTCCTGGCAGCTGTTGCACCGTGGCTAGACTGTGAGGGGATTATGCTCCGCGAATACACCAGGAACAGGAAAGACAGACGTTACAGGAGCGATGTGGGGCACTCAAATCTAGATAAACTAGTTGCTTGGGCTGGAGATCAGGATTAGGGAATTATTGTTCAAAAAGATGGATTTTTGGTTTTTCAAGACAAAGTTTAGGCGATTGATGCACAATGATGTAAATATACCTGCTTGGACTATACACTAAGAAATGGCTGTGGGAGGAGTCCTGCATGTTCCTGTGACTGTGGGAGCATGAGGTGACAGTTGCTCATTCGGTGCATGTGGGAAGCAGAAAAGAGATTAGATCCAGGGCCTTCAGTGAGCCAGGTCCCACCATGCAGGTTCCATCTCCTAGAAAACCCACAGCCTGCAGGATAGCACCACAGCTCAGGCAGGGCTTTGCGGGGATGTTTCAGACTCAAACAAGAATGAGAGATTCCTCTTCCTGCTCTCCTTGTCTTCGTAGGGTTTCTCTATCTTCCTCACCTTGGGTGTTTCTATAGGATGCATTGCTCAAGGTTGTGGTTCCCATGTCTCTGGTTTCAGCTTAATTTCAGGGTGATGGGAAGATGTGATTTCATGATGGGGCTCAGAATATGGCTGAGTTAACCTTTTACTATGAATGTTTTATTTCTCGGATTATAGTCTATCATGGTGATGATCCAGATGAACAAAATAATTCATGCTGTGCTTTTGAGTAGACTACTCCCTAAATATCAGTCAAGGTCTAGTCTGTTGGTAACACACTCAGGTACCCTGTATCCTTACTGTACTTCTTCTGTCAATAATTGACAGGGGTGTTGAAATTCATGGCAATGACTGTTGATGTTTCTGTTCTTTTACAATTCTCAGTTATTTTGCTTTATTTATTTTTGAGGCTTTGCCATTAGACATGTAAAGATTTTGGAGTGTTATGTTCTCTTTTTGGATTGACAATTATCAGTGTGAAATGACTCTTCATTTTGATGGCAGTATTCCTGACTACAAAGTCAACTTTGTCAGTGTTAATATGCAGAGTATTGGTTGGTGTTATTGTCAACGTGGCAAAATCTAGAATCCCCCAGAGATGAGCCTCTAGGCATGTCTGTTGGAGATTATCTTAGTTACATTAATTGAACTGCTAAGATCTGTCCATTGTGGGCAGCACCATTCCCTGGTTGGGATCCTGGACTACATAAGTGGAGAAAGCAGGCATTCGTTCCTCTTGGCTTCCCAACTGTGATGTGATGTGATATGATATGATATGACTACCTGATTCAAGCTTCTGCTCCTTTGACATCCCAACCATGAAGGACCGCATGCTCAAACTGTGAGCTGGAACTTTCTCCCTTAAGTTGCTTTTCAAACAGTACTTTATCACAGAAACAAGAAAGACAAGCGAGTCACACAGACACAAGGTTTGTTTTCATTGTGGTTGTGTTGTACATGTCTTTCATCCTGTTGTTACTTTTAAGCCCGTGTGTGTGTGTGTGTGTGTGTGTGTGTGTGTGTGTGTGTGTGTGTGTGTGTTTATTTTCGAAGCATAGGAAACACATACTGTATCTTGCTTTTCTAGCCGTACTTGTATTTTGGGTCTTTCATGCAAGTTTTGTCTCCTTATATTTCATGATTCATTATTGATATAATTGAGTTCTTACCTATTACCTATTTGTTTTGGTTTTTTTTTAATGTTCTTTGCTCTATCTCTCATTTTTCTGCCTTCTTTGAGAAAACTGAATTTTATTATTATTTTTTTTTTTTGGTTTTTCGAGACAGGGTTTCTCTGTGTAGCTTTGCGCCTGTCCTGGATCTCACTCTGTAGACCAGGCTGGCCTCGAACTCACAGAGATCCGCCTGCCTCTGCCTCCCGAGTGCTGGGATTAAAGGTGTGTGCCACCACCGCCTGGCAAAAACTGAATATTTTTATGACTGTTTTATTTCTTTGTTGATTTATTTGCTTTATGATTTACAGCATGCATACTACATAATCTTTCACATTATATTATTTATTTGTCTTTAATTTTGAGATTATAATATATAATTACATCATTTCTCTTTTCCCTTCCCTCCCTCAACCCCTCCCATATATCACTCCTTCCTCTCATGTCCTATTTGCATTGATTTTTGTTACATGAGTATATACATATATATGCATGCATATACTTATATATTCCTAAATATAACCTGCTCAGCCTGTATAATGTTACTTGTACACAGGAGTATGTTCAATGTTGACCATTTGGTACTGGATAACCAACTGCTGTGATCTTCCCCAGGGAAGACTATTTCTCCAACTCTGAGCCTTCCTTAGTTACCTGTAGTTCTTTGTGTGGGGTTGAGGCCTCATGGGCTTTCCCTTGTCCACATGTCTACATGTGCCTAGGAATGTTCAAGCTGGGTCAAGTTATTTCATACTAATTTATTTGTAGAATAGAAATCTTCTTGTTCTTTGCCCTCATGTCTAATATTACTTCCATGTACATTATAAACACCATACTACATTATTATTTTTGCAGTAAGCATTCAGTATTTTTAAAAATATGTGCCCAAAGTGGGGTTTCTGGGGTTGCAGTATAAAGGTAGAGCTCTTACCTAGCATTCATGAGGTCCCATGTTCAATCCCCAGTCATGGAAATAAAAGCAGTATTAACTTGCCTTTCTTCATACCCTGTGCCCTGTGTACATATAAGTGATCTGTGCTATCATTTTCCTTCTATCAAAAGGGCTTCACCAACTCCCTGTCGTTCAAGTGTGCTTAGAAGGATTATTTTAGCTTTTCTATTTCCAACTGTGTTTTCTTTAAAGCTTGTTTCTGAGAGGTATTTTGATGCACTCAGAATTCTAGGCTGAGTTTTGATCCCTTCCTGCTTTAGAGAAGCTGCCTCTGTGTTTTCTGGACCAAGCTGTTGCTGAGGAAGCACCTGTTACCACTCCTGTCCTGGTTCTGGTGTCTCGGTCCTCTCTCTTGTCCTCAGCCTGACGCTGTGTGCTTACGATACACATAGGGCTGTCTTTTCCTAACTTCGTGGGTGAGGGACTTACAGTGGTAGTGTTTGGGGAAATGACCATTATTTCCTTAAAATATTTCCCCTTCACTCTCCCAGCTTTCTTTCTCTTGGGGACTCTTGTCCTGTATGAACGAGGCTGCATGAGTTGGCCCCGTAGCTCACCAATGCTCCTGTGACATTCACCAAGGCTTCCTCTCAGGAGAGCTGTGGAAGGCTCTGCTGCTCTTCCCTTCCGCTGTGGCTGTCAGTCCTTTTCAGTGGACTTCCGGAATCACAAGAGTCTCTTATTGCTCAGTCTTTTCTGCAGGAGGTGGATCATGACTCCTAAAGTCCTGGGGTGCGGTTTCTAACAGTTGTAACAGAATTAGTCAGTTTAGCTGGATCAGTCTTTCCATTATGACACATTTTCCAGATTATTTGCACACCTACTAATTCGATGTTCTCCAAATACGAAATTTGTATGCTCAGTACCAGATGCTTTGAGATGCCTGTAAATATCCTTGAGTGTAGTTTGGGGTTGAGGTTAAATTATCTAGACATCTTGGTCTTTCTGAGGCTTTTCTGTTCAGCAAAACCTGAGTATGAGCTAGTTCAGATGGCTCAAGATGATACTACTTCTGACGTCGTGGGGCCTAGCACTGTGCAGGTCTCCATTCTGCCTGGTGAGAACGAACACGGTCTAGTTTCCCTAGCTGTTCTTGGGTGGTTCAGGTACACTGAAAAACCTCTGCACAGTGTTCCCTGCCTCGCCCAGCTCGCCATTTTTATCCTTAAAGTGCCTTTAACCTTGACCTCCAGAGACACTCACCTGCATCCGTGTACCTCATGGAGCTTACGCTGAGTCTCCTGCTCTGCACTGAGTAATCAGGTGGGCCCTGCCCTGTGCCAGGTGATGGACCATCTCTAGCCACTATTCTGTCCTTTCTTTGTCTTTCCATCTTGGCTGTGGGCAACTGACCTAGGCTAGAGATGATGGTACTGTGAAACAAAACTCAGGGTTTCTTTGGCAGTGTAGGTTACTTTTGTAGCAACAACAAAACATGTAGGTCTTCAACACGTCTATGAAAATGCAAAAAGCATACCATGAGCCGGGTGGTGGTGGTGCATACCTTTAATCCCAGCACTGGGGAGGCACAGCCAGGCGGATCTCTGTGAGTTCGAGGGCAGCCTGGACTACAGAGCGAGGTCCAGGACAGGCACCAAAACTACACAGAGAAACCCTGTCTCAAAAAAACAAAACAAAGCAAAACAAAAACAGAAACAAAAAGCGTACTACGCAGGGTACAGAGGTGTATATATTTTGTGTATTGTCCTTACTGGAACATTGGCAGTTGGTGGTGGTGGCTGGCAAACCAATGTTTTCTTGGATGAGAGTTCATGTTTTATTTAAATTGTCTTTATCACAGTGCCATGGTGCTTAGTATCCATGGTGCTGTCTGTTAAGTATTCTGAAGGAGAGGCAGTATAATGTTGCCTGTCATCCAAGAGAAATTAATAGTATTTCTTAATATTTCAGTATCAAATATAGCTGCTGCAGTTTAGAAATACCTTCAAAGAAAAAGGGAAATTTTAAGGGGCATCATATGAAGGTAAATAACAGGACAACATTGAATAACGTATTACCAAATTTAAATTTAAAAGTCAGAGTACTGAAAAACCATATTTCATAGTTACTGTTTTTCAAAGAATAAGCAGTTCCTAATGGTCATATTTATAGAATTCTGGAGACCTTTCACAGTAAAGCTGGATTTCATTTATAAATTTAAATGATCCTTACTATTCACTCACCATGATTTTATTACAAAGCTTTGCATATCTTGAGCTATTACTGTGCTGTGGCCTTGACTTAGGTAATCCCCATCAGTAAAGCATGGCTTTGCAGCCACTCAGAATTGAAAGTGAGATAAACTTTCTGCACCAAATCTCTCCAAGCAGATATGGAAATTTTTTCCATATCCAAAAGATGAATGATATCCTGTCTGTCTCCATAAGAATGTTGTGTTTGGTACAAAATTTCTCAATATTGCCTTTGCTGTTACAGTTTGCTTCAGGAAGTATTTATGTGTTTTACAAAAGTAAATAATTCATTTGAATGTATGAATCTATAATTTCACTGAAAACGTCTTGCTTTTTAGTTTCACTTTTGGAAAAACCGCCTCACTTTTTCTTCTTCTACCAATCTGTGTTTTTATCAGAATTTTTTAAAAAACATGCATCTGTTAGACAGGGTGGAGTGAAGTTCAGTCTACAGACAAAGAGAAGTCACGGGCAGCGTCTCACCTGAAGAGCTGGGTGACTGGGAGAGAATGAGTGGAGAACAGTGTCACAGTGAGCATGGCATAGACAAGTTGACCTTGGGATAAGCTGGGTTTGACAGTGCTAGTCAGAACAGCAAAGGGATATACTGATTTGAGGCTCCGAAGATCTGGGTTGGCATTATTTGTCTGAGAAAATGGAAAGGTATGGGCAGGGATGAGGACACCCGGAGAGAATGGAATGGAATATGAAACACACATGTTATTTCAGATTCCTCTGTCTAGTAGTCAAACACCCGAAAACTGTCTATCATCTCAACATGTGGCACTAGCCACATTTCAACTCTACACGCTCACGCAGCTACTAGACACTGCACAGCTAGCATGAGAATGGGGTGAAGCTGGAGGAAAGCCCAGTGTCTAGAGGAAGCAGAAAATCCTCAGAAGGAAGTTCAGAAAGATCTTTCTAGATCCTAGGTTCAAGGTCAAGTCAGAAATAGTCTCACTTTATTAACTGACCAAACCCTTGCATCCCAAGCCAGTTTCCATTCATCAATAAGATGAGCTGTTCTAAGGTTACAAAGGAGCCGAAAATCCATTACCGTGAGTTCAGTGCTGTGGCATCCCTGTGACGTGTCTGTACGAATCCCGTTTGTCACTCCTGGACCATGGCTTCACATCCGGGAAAGTTTGACAAGGGTGTAAAAGAAGAGCATCTCTTGCCTTTTGCGGTATATTCACTCTCGTGTACACCCATCCTTTTGCGGTATATTCACTCTCGTGTACACCTATCCTTTTGCGGTATATTCACTCTCGTGTACACCCATCCTTTTGCGGTATATTCACTCTCGTGTACACCCATCCTTTTGGGCGCACAGACAGCCGCAGCAGCGTCTGGAACGTTCCTGCGGTGGAGACAGTGGCAACTGAGCACCTGCACTTCGTATTTCCCTGTTCTCCATTCTTGCTTCTCCTCACCCCTTTTACCTCCTCCTCCTTCTCCTCCGTGTCTTTTTCTTCCTCCACCTGTTTCCTTTTCTCTCATTCTCGGTTTATTCCACATTCAAATTCAGTTTCTCATGTTTGCTTATTTGTGCACATAGCTTGTTCTCCTTTATGCATTATTTAAATGCCTTGGAGAGAGTATTTTCTCTAACATTGTTACCCTAATAAAATAGTCACAGTCTGGTAATGGGGGAGGGTTTGCACTTCACTGACTTAACATGGCAGGGGAAGGCATGTTTTGTTGTGTGATCCAACACTGTCTTTTGTGCTTGGTTTTATTTCTATTTAAGCACGCTTTAAATTCATAATTACACTTAAGTTGTTAATTTGCAAAATTTATTTAGTGTCTGCTGTCACTCTTTTCCCTTAAATTAAGAACTACGCAACAAATTAGTTCTTACTGATAATTATATTTTCTAAAAACTGTTGAAGCAAATCAAAACTCTAATGTCAAAGTATTTCCTCAAATGAAGTGGAACCAAACCCATAATTTAAGTTTGTTGCTAATTCTACTTGCACATAAACACTCCTTCTACAGGATTTCCTGTGCTCCCTGGATGATGGACCCAGAGCCATGGGATTCCAGAGAGGATAAGACACAGAGAGAGCAAATCTTATCTTTGAGACTCAGTGCTAATGCTCGAAGAGGTGCCCTGATCTCTAGGGTCAGGCAAGTTAAAGGCAAGCTTGGTTAAGGAGAGAGGCATCACTGGGAACTCATACCTTTGCAGCCTTAGTGCTGCTCTGGGCAAGAATGGAATTTGGTATTGCTGCTGTTTTCTCTTCCTCCATTCTTACTTTGGGGCCTGTTTGGTTTACCTACTTGTCATTAGTAGGTGGCTCTCTACTCATGTTCTTTCTGTCTCTCTCTGTTTCTCTCCCTCTTTCTTTCTTCCTCTCTCTCTTTCTCCCCCCTCTCCCCCTCTTCCTCTCTTTCTCCCCTTCTTCCTCTCTCTCTCCCTCTTTTCCTCTCTCTCCCTCCCTCCCTCCATCCCTGTCTCTCCCCCCTCCCATGTAAACTGAAATCAGCATGATACAAGGACTGCTTCCTTGTGAATCAGATAGTATTACAGAAGGACTGGACGTGACCGTGACGTCAGAAGCTCTGCCCCAATCTGCACCGGGTGGGACCAGCCAGCCTTGGGTTCTTATGCTCTCAGCACTTAGTTAGTCTCATTTCTCCCAGTAGCAGGGGCAAGTCATAGCTGCTTGTTCTGCCTGGGGTTTGTAGGTGGGGCTGTTCTGAAGGGTGAAGTGTTATAAGGATCAGCAACCCTTTGTTACACTTCCACACAGGGTCACATACAGTACTGGTGTGCAGCCATGTTCTGGGAAAAATCAGTTATTAAACTTTCAGCTACAACACAGAGTATAAATTCTAGAAACATTAGAAGTTAGAATTTGTGTTCAAATAAAATATGAGAAGTACACACATGGTTATATACTGTGGGTGGCATGGTTCCCTTGCTGGCATGTGTGTGGGTCTGCATCATCACATCTTATGGTCTTTGGAGTTCTCTCTCTTTAAATATAGAGTAAATCACATCTTTATACTGTTGGTGATAAGGAATGTATTTATTGCTGATCTCTTCCTGCTTCCCTGCAGTAGCTTCCAGAACTTTGCATGAGTCTGTATCTTTTCTCCTGGCTTCTTCTCTGACCACCATCTTTTGTGTCCCATTCTCTCTTTCTCTGGCCCAGTCTTCTTTGTATCTCACTTCTCACACATGTGCCCTGAACTGTGCAGGGCCCGGTCATCCTCCAAGGTTCCACTGGCTCTAGGTTCTAGACATCAAATACTTTGACTGAGGGCTTGGCAGAACTTCGGGGAGCATGCAGCACGCCACAGCAAGTCAAGCTCAGGAAAATGAAATATTAGACACCGGCAAACCAACCTCTCTTTCTCTGCTTTGTCCACCGTGCCTCCTCCAAGTTCCCATCTGGGCACACTTGCCAGTTTTGAAGCCCAAACTGCTCTTCCTTCCATTTGAAACACGGGAGCTATCGAGTCCTCACATGGAGCATCCTAAACAGAGCCACACTGAAGCTTTTCTGAACAAGCAACCTTCCATTCCTTACCCAACCTTTAGTTGATAAGTAAATAGATCAATAATATAAAAATCCCCATGGAAATTTGAGTTTGAAAACCAAATTTCTTGAACATGATCAAGTCTCTAACCATTTATTCTTATTTTATTTTTAAGATGTATTTTATTTTTTAATTATGAGTATGTGTGTGTGAGTATGTACCCTGTATGAGGTGCTTACAGACGCCAGAGATGTCTGATCCCCAACAGCTGGGATTACAGGCAATGGTGAGCCACCCAATATAGGTGCTGGGAATCAAACTTGAATCCTCTGTAAGAGCAGGACATGCTTTCAACCATCCAACCAACTTTCCACACCTAAAAGATTTCTTTAACCATCTGGAGAACAGAGTTATCCTACTTATAATACTGGGAAAGACCCGAGGGCAGGGAGGGGTTCTTGGTTTGGGGAAATGATCCTAGCCTTACCCTTTAGAACTGCTCTTCCCCACTTCTGGCCTTTCATGTGTTTTCTGCTCTTTCCTTCTTTTCTCTCCTGTTTTTTCTTTTCTTTTTCTCTGTGTCTATCCTGATGTGTGCTGAACCACTTGCCACCCATGGTACATGGTCATCTCTGCAGTGTGATGAATGAGCTCCTGACTCCACACCCTGATAATCTGATTTCAAAGTGAGGTCAGATGTCTTCTCTCTAGAATGTCCTTGATTTTCTGTGTGTCTCAGTTCTTCCATGAAATCCTTCATATTTTCTCTTTTAAAGCATGTCAGTAATAGTTAAATCCATATCTCCAGTTTACCTGCCAATCATCTTAACTTATCCACTTTTATTCTCAGCTGTAGGCTACACTGTGACCATGCAATAATTGCCAAGATTCCAGAATTATACTGTTGTTCTCCAGCCCAGACACTGATGAAATATCTAAGCCAGCATCTCTTCCTTCTCCACCTTCAGTGAAATAAGTGAAAATATCTGGAGGGGAAACTCCCTGGTGGGGCTTGACCTCTTCCTTCTTCCTGGGATGCTGGTGTCTGGAGGCTTGGCTACTGCAGTCATCTGTGAATGCCTTCAAACAGCCTGTTTTCATAGCGATTTTGTACGTGGAGTAGTAGGGTTGGTTTAAGATGCCCACAAGTTGAACTCCATTAATACTGGTTGTCTTAAGGGCTCTTTCCTTCCTTCTTGTCTTGCTGACCCCAATGCATGGAACAATGTGTTTCTGAGACCTTGGTGGCTTAGAGTCAGCTGCCCTACTCTACCTTGTGAAGAAATGCCCTGGGAGATTAAAGTGACTGTGGTCCCCCTTGGTCTTTAGATTGGCATTTGTTCTCTAGCCCTTGGAGAAGCTCATGCTGAGCGTGAGTGGTTTCTGCTCCCCTAGCACTCCTAACCACTTCGCTACGTCTAACCACCTAACTGATCAACATTTTAGCTGAAATAGCATTGTAAAAGCAGAGCAATGTAGTCTTATGACAGAAGTTTTTGTTTCTTTGTTTTTGTTTTAACCATTTGTGGTCTCTTTGTTTGGAGATCACAATAAACATAGAATGAAGATATAGCCCCAAAACTAAAGCTGTTTAGGGGTGCTGGGCTCCCACAGTTCAGTGAACTCTGCCCACTGAGTACTGTCCTATGGTACTCTTCTGTCCATGGGGAACAAAAAGGTGCAATTCATGGATGAGCGCCACCGCTCCTCTTGCTATAAACGTATTCATGTAAAGTTTGGTTAAAATAATAAATGCATTCATTGGAAGAAGAAATAAATCTCAGATTAATTTTGATCTTGAAAAAACATTTGATTTGCAATGTTATACATTTTACATTTCTTTTAAATTCGTTTTTAGCTTTTAAAAGCTTTATGATGTAGCTTTTAAGGTTCTAGAAGGTGCCATGTTGCCTGCTATGGGAGAAAAGTCATCAAGTCTTACCAGCTCTGAACCCTGCAAGCTGTATAATGACCATCCTGGTGAGACAAGCCAGGGGTGCCATAGTGGCACGAATATTATGGGGGTAACCAACCACTTTCATACTGAATTTAAGGCACGCATCACAAGATGAAGGGCACACCTGGTACTGTCAACCGTGCCAAGAACTCATGGCTAGGTAGGTCATAGGCTCTATTATTGTTACGTTGCTAACGGGACATGATATCAAACTGTTCTCTAAATACTTATCTTTAGATTCATAGATTAGTAGAGCTCTCAGCCCTTATCTAAGAAGTTCCTTCTTTACACAGATAACACTTAACACAGGTCAGCCCTAAATGGGGCATCTATATCATAACCCTTCCCAAGGCTCAGGGATCACCATGGAGGCAAGGGACTGAAAGCTGATAAAAGTCAGAGGTTGTGGAGGACACTGAAAAATGGTATTTTCTGGACATGGCCGGGCCCTTGCACCTATGAACTCACAGCCACTGTAACTGTCTACACAAGATCTGTGTAACATCAAGCCAGCCAAAATTCTAGCATAGACAGGGGAGAGGCTAACAAAGCCTCACCAGTATCTAAGGAACTCTTGGTACTTGATGGCTGCTGGGAGAAAGAGTCAGTTTTCTTCGGGGATATGCCTCAGATAGGTTGCCATGCTCCAGTGGAGGGTCCTGTGCTCATGCATTTACTACCAGCACTAACGGGACTCAGCAAGTGTGTGTGGGAGGGGACAGACATGAAGTTGTTGTGAGGGAGATTGGTGGGAAGAATCTGGGAGGGACTGGAAAGGAGGGTGTTAGGGTAGATTTGATTAAAACACACTGTAAACATGTATAGCATTTTCAAAAAAATTATCAATAATCATAAAAGGGGCACACAAAATATATTCTTCTTTTAAAAAATGCTACATTACTCTTGTGGGAAAAAAATCCCCAATATATTATTAGTTAAAATTACTATTTTTTTGAAGTTTTATATTTCCCTGTATTGATTTTTACTGATAGGAAGCACAAATTGGGAAAATTATTGTTATTGTTACTGTTGTTGAAATGGGGGTCTCATGTATGATTGACTTCAGTCCTACTATGTAGCCAAGGATGGCCTTGAACTCCCGATCCTCCTGACTGTTCATGCCCGGTGGCTAGGACTACAGGCCTGTCCCTCTGTGCTAGGTCTTTAGGGAAAATTGTTAAGTACTCATGGACAGATCAGTGCTAGGACTACAAGCCTGTCCTTCTGTGCTAGGTCTTTAGACAAAATTGTTAAGTACTCATGGATAGATTGTATTGTGTCCAGTGAACCACATGTTTCCTCTTCCCCAAATTAAAATATATTGGGTTTGGAAATATGTTCATTATTCTACTTTGTTTCATTATATTAATAGAAACCATTAATCCTTTAAATATATTTGCTCTTTGCGAATGATTTGAAGGCACTACAAATATGTCCTTAATCCTGGATTCAATGCAAATTGACTTCTTAAACTATAAAATACATATGAGAAAGAATTCAATATAAGCAACCCAAAAGCCCTCTCAGTCCAAAAAAGAACTAATAATTGAAAGAAAGACCTAGGAGTGTGAATATAGCTCAGTGGTAGAGCACTTCCCTGCCATGTACAGGGCTCTGTTCTCCACCGCCAGTATAAATAACAACAATAATACTAATAGAAGAAAACAGAAAATAAACAGAGCACAAAAACCACCAGCATGAGCAAATTTGACTCTGCATAAATGAAGTACAGTTGGAATATACAACGTATCTATGATACAAGGAGGAACTCAAACTGACACAGATGGATAGTTTTCCTGTGAGTAGATGAGATACTTTTATCCTCTGTGTCTTAGCTAGGCTTTCTATTGCTGTGAAGAGAGACCATAACCATGGCAAGGAAAACATTTAATTTGGGGTGGCTTAAAGTTTCAGAAGTTTAGTCTGTTATCATCATAATGAGACATGGCAGCATACAGGCAGGCATGGTGCTGGAGAAGGAGCTGAGAGTTGTACATCTTGATCAGCAGGCAACTGGCAGTGAGCTGTCTCACTGGGTGTAGCTTGAGCATAGGAGTCCTCAAAGCCTGCACCCCACAGTGGCATACTTCCTCCAAGGCCACACCCACTCCAACAAAGCCACACCCTCTAATAGTGCCACCCCCTTTGGAGGTCATTTTCTTTCAAACTACAATGGGCTGCAGTGTAAGATCCACCCCTTGCATGCGGCCTTGACAGTTGGTAGTGTGGACCCCCCACATAAGTCAGGAGGTATTTCTCTTATATTAATATGTTAAGCCAATTCATGTAGTGTTGAAACACTCCAGAGAAGCAATTCAGCTCTAACAGCTTTAAAAGGCAAGTCTGTTTAGCCTTCCGGCATTCGTCATCAGACCGTGGGTAGAGAGGGCAAGAGGCAGGAGCCTCCCCGGCCTCACCCCATCAGCTTTGCATTGTGGCTCCAAGAATTCTCTACGTCCCAGCTTTGTTTAGATAAGTCCTCGGAGAGAAACGCCCTGCATCTCCCAGGCAGAGAAATGAGGTCTGTGATTAAGCAGAAGCACCAGTAGCTCCCACACCGCTGAACCCAAGAGGACGAGGTGACATCCATTCTCTACAGCTGCGAGAGTCACGGCACAGGGGACTCATTTTCTAATAGATTAGCTCTTCTCTGGGTATCCTCAGCCATTATTTATTTAGTTGCTGATCTGGTCCGTTATTACAAGGCAACACTACAAGAAAAATACAATGGAAAATGACACCGTGCACTTTTGTTAGAGGTCACACAATAGTTTGAACCTATTTGTATCCAATCTTTTTCCCCTTTCAGCAGCTCAGTATTCAAACTTGGGAATCCCTTGTTGCTATATAGATTTCTGAATTTTCATGCTGTTACCCTTTTCCTCTTTCATGCAAACTACTCTGAAAGAATCCTCCATCAGAAACCACTTTTACAAAACCTGAGGAATTGGGTGGTTCAGCAGATAAACAGCTCTGCTCCACTGGGAGTGAAGTTCACGTCCAGCTTCAAGTCTAAATTAAATGAGCTTGATCGTATCTCTTCAGTCTCCTGTGAACAGCAGTCCAGAGTACTGAACTGTATGAATAATTCCACCGTTCTGCGTGATTGATAGTCTAGGCTCGAGAGAGTCCCGGAATTGAACTAACAACCACACTAAATCGTATCGCATCTTTAGAGGAGATAGCCCTGTTTAGCAAGGGCTCGGGTACATGGAAAGGCCATGTTAAGCAGCATGCATCATCCTTTGCAGCAACTAGGTAGAGGGTGGTACCCGGCTCAGCTCAGCTCTTGGCATCAGGTTCTGCAGCTCAGACTGCACTGGGTGATTTATTTCCTTCTCTGGGGCTTCCCCTAGCTGCGACTTTTTGCATGTGATATTATATCTACTGATAAATACGTGAATTTTTCTTGCTAAGTAATTTATCTCCAACAGTGATAAGAGATATCTGTATCTTAAAAAAACGAAAATATTCCTTTTGCTGACGTCTATGTGCATTCTCTGGGATCCAGAAACCCATTGCATTTTTCTACCTACTATCTGGCTATTTAAAAATCAATTTTAAAGTGAAAAAACATGGGCATTCAATGGCACTGCTGTTTAGTAAAGCAAGGATGTCACAACTGCATCTGAGCCCGTCTGCTCTGTGCTTAGTTAGTCCTGGTCATTGCTTTATTGTGTAGAAGTCAGAGCCCAGGTGAACCAGGATGGAAGGACAAGGGGGCAGCCCAGGCAATGAGCACAACTGCGCTTCCACTGAACAACCCTACTAGGAATTTTCAGACTTAATTCCACTCTTCAATGGCATAGAAAGTTTCTTTGGAATATACAGCTTGTCAACGGATATATGCAGAGGAAAATTAATTTCAAATATAATATTGCAAGTAATTCTTGAAGAAGACGACCCTTCTCCTAGAAGTCGGCATGAATAAAACAGTAACTTGAATCCAGTGGAAAACAGAACATTGAAAATGACTTGTTCCCGTGAGTGCTGGGGTTAAAATGACCTTGAGATCGTTTCTGACTGACTCAAGCTAACACATCAGAGTGCGGTGATTTGTCTTTGGACCTGTCTAGATCTGGTACAGAATCTGACTGGCAGGTCTTGTGTACACTGTCTTCTTCCACCCCTCCCTTTTCTGTCTCTGTCTCCCTCGCCTTCTCCTTGCCCCTCTTACCACCATTGTTCCCCTGGCAGATGTCAGTCACCTATAATGAAATGGAAGAATGATGGCACATTCTGCTTTCAAATGTAAACTCACTAACTCTGTGGACCTTCTAATGTATGCATGAGCTGTGTTTTGGATTTTCCTGTACACAAAGCACAAAACCCGAAATGGAAAACAGCATATAATTTATTGATACTTTCCTTAAAAGGTCTATTAATCATAAGGACAAAATGCTACTATGGTGCACCAATTTCAATTTTTTTAAAAGATTTGATTACAGGAAAACTAAACCTCTGTAATCTCAGTACCTTTGCATTGTTTGTATTTACTGATTGGTAAATAAAGCACATTGTTTGCTTTGTGGATTTGAGTGTCAAGCATCTTTACAAAGCACACACTTTGCTATATTTTAGGGTGTGTCGTAGGTTGAGGGTGAAATGTTCCCACTAGGCTCACTTGGTCTCCAGCTGGTGGCATGGTTTGGGACAGCTGTGGAACCATTTCAGGGGAAGTGAAGCCTCTTGGGAGGAAATGAGTCACGAGGGGCAGGCCCTGGGATTGCATTGCCCAGCCCACTTCTTCCGTTCACTCTTTGCTTCTTGAGTGTGGATGTGACCACCCGACCCTCTGCTCCTGTCTGTCTGCTGCCACATCTTAGCCGCCAGAATGGCCTGTCGTCCTCTGGGAGTGTGAGTCAAAACCGACCCTGTCTCCATATGCTTGCTTTGGTTGGGTTATATTATCCCAGCAACAGAAAAGTAACTAAGAGTGTAATCTAACAAGCTAAGCTAATTAATTGTTTCATTTTATATGTGGTAGCAAAGAGCTCAAAGCAATAGTCTATTTTGGTGTATTTTAAATTAAGTTTTCTGCTGCATTAGAAAAGAAAATGATGATTTGGTTATTTAATTGTTAAACTAATGAGGCAGGTGTTCTGGAATCTCTTGCCTCATGTTAAGTATGAGGAACATGGGACACACACACACACACACACACACATCCTTTTCTTACACTCATATATGGAAAAAAGGCTATACAACTTCTTGATTATTTTTTTTTAGTAATGTTAAGTTGCTCAATTTAGAATTAATAGCTCCAAATATTTAAACCTTATTTTCAGAATTGTATAAGCATTTGGCCACAAACACTAGTTCACTCTCCAAATGCTTCTGGCACCTGATGCTATATAACACCTCCTACTAGTTAATGTGGGGCAGTTTTCTTTTCTCCTTACTAACATTTGCCTATTAACAAGTTTTGAGGCTTACTATGGAGCTTGGCATTGCGCTGGGTGGTGGAAATGCGTCACTTACCCTTTCAGATCAAGTGGTGTGCAGGTGCACATCTGGAGGGGAAGGCAGTGCTTTGGCAGGTGTACTTTTTGACTCCTAATCCTATAAATTGGTTCTTCTGTTAATTTGCAGAGATGAGTGTTGACAAATCAGGTCATAGCTTGTTTTACTTTATCCTAAATTAAGGATTAACCCGAAGTCAGTAATTGAGAATATAGAAAAATAAGCTTATGATGGTAATTAACTGTGGGACACAGGACCAGCAGTTGCTGCTACTGGGTGGCAGGAAATATATCAGCTATTGTATAAATATACCCAGAGATCATTGCTTCATGCTAATATGCCTGGATTTAAAAATGAAATTGTCTTGACATTGCCTGTCATTTTCATACTTACAGGGAAGGAAGCCAGAGACAAATGGGATCAGGAAAGAAAGGAAAGGAAGAAGGAAAAGCGAAGCAGAGGGTTAATTAACTGGGTCAAGTGGGCGGGGCTTCCAAGTAGGAATAAGGGTCTCATGTCTGCCGGGGATACAGAGCACTGTATGATTCTTTTGTGATGCTGGTCCTTCCCAAACTGTCCAAGATTCAGCACTCACAGCCTCCTGGTCTTGGGCAGCAGCAAGGGAAAGGGTGGGTATGGCAGCAGGCCCTGACCATACACTGGAAATGGGGGGTGTTTGTGTGTCAGTCAGAACCACTCTCCAAGGCCTTCCTCCTATTCCCATTTCCTTTCCTAACCAAACCCACTAGGATGGCAGCAATACTGTATGAGTTCACTCACCCAGTATAGACAGATGGACCGAGATGGGGTGGAGGCTAGCAAGAGGTCCGGGGACCAAGGAAAGCAGAGAGACTCTTGCGATGTAGTAAAGGAGACAGAGAATCCGGTGTCTCTCCTCTGATTCCCCCTGACTGCCCACACATCTGTGCATTGCCGTACCTGAGTCCACTGTTCATGTCTCATGTGAAAGACACAATGAAAGGCAATACCAGTGCAACAGTGATGTTCACATGGCTCAGAACGAGGACACAAGACAATAGCAGCATTCAGTTTCAAAGGCAGGCCGAACCCTGACGACCATTTATAAGTCATATGTGACATTTCTTGAGGCAAGATTATGGGCAGGTGGGGTTATTTTCTTCGATGCATGTTTCCTTTTCAGTGTTTTGTGATAATGTCCTTTTAACCAGCTGACACTGCTCCATCACATTTAGTCATCTTCACAGTAGAAACTAGCATTGCAACCTTTGACCAGGTCATCTCTGTAAAGTGGTGGGCAGTCCAGTGGTGCCTGGTTATCACCCTGTGGTTAGCACTGGAACAGAGTGCCACTGACTGGCAGCTTTTAACTATAGGAACACATTGTTCAAAGTTCTGGAGGCCCCACAGTCAAAGACCAAAGTCTTGGCAGTAATATTCTCCCTCTAAATCATGGAAGTGGCAGTCCCTCCATGTATCTGACACCTGCTATTGGTAAAGCCCATTCACTGCAGGTGCTCTCTGATTTTTCTCTCTACATCTAGTCAGTCTTCCCTCTGGAGGTGTCTTTCGGTGTCCAATTTCCTTTCTTTATGAAGATAATAGCTTCTTGATGAGGTCCCATTTAATGTGCCCCTCTTAATTTGACCACACCCATAAAGAAGGCTCCATTCTGTTCCCTCCCGGGGTTAGGGGTTTAGGAGATAGCTGTCATCTGAGGAGAGGGGAGCGCTCACCCCTTTCCAAGTTGTTCAGGATGGGGCTTGTTTCTCTATGTCGATATAGAGCCTTGTTACATGTGGGTAGCTTATAGATCTTGGATGTTGTTTTTACAAACAAAACCACATTTGTAGTGTAGGGTAAAATGAAAACAAGGAAACCCACTAGCCAGTGGTCATGAGGTAAGCCCCAGAGCCACACAGATACAGGTCCATCCTTGTCTCTGCTCCTCACCAGCAGTATGCCCTCGACTGAGCCTCTCTGATCTCACTGTCCTTGTGTCTAAAGCGGCAGCCGTGACGTTCACCAAATAAAGTTGATGTTAAGGGGTTAAAGTGTTTGATTCAAGTAAAATGCTTCTCAGTGTCCAGCCCACAGTTACTAGTGTCATTGTAGAAAATATCCCCCATAGCAATTTTTTTTTGCTTTTAGTAGAATGTAAAAATCTTTTTTATTAATTATTAAATATAAAATATTAGAAAATAATTAATTTTAGTAGAATATAAAAACATAGTATACATCTACTTACTTCTTCTTCCCTTGTAAATAGGGAGCAGTTGTATCCTGCTCACTGAGGTGTGAATGAGCAAGCCTATGCTCTCCCTTTGTTGTCCCTTGGGTGGCAGTAGGCACAGCAGGGAGGGACTGTAAGGCTGAAGAAAGGCAGGGACTGGTCTGGTTCAGGGCACAGCAGGAGCTGCCCAGAGGCCCAGCAGGTCAGTGTCAGAAGCAAGAGGACAGTATGGGAGATGACAAAGGGTAAGAGGCAGAGATGAGCTGTCCAGCAAACAGTGCCTGGTACCTGTTATGGGGGAGCCAGATCCCATGGGGCACGGCAGCCCCAGGCTGTGAGGTGCACACAGGATAATGGATGAGAATCAAAGCGAACTGCATTTGGATATAGTCCAAATACAGATAGGGCAATAATCAGACATTCTAAGAAAGGTTTGTGAATGGCACTTAGAGGATTGTGAGCTTTCTATCAAGTGTGACCTGTCCTGGCCCATGACAATGTTGTGGCTTGAATGTGCGATGTCCCTCATAGGCTCACGTGTTTAGACAATTTCCCCACAAGATGGTGCTTAAGATTTTTTTCACCGATGTGTGCGTCTGCCATCTCATACTCAGAAAATCACATTTCACAGCTCTGCTCTCGGTTCTCGGGCTCTCCTTCTTTCTGCCCACCCTTCCGTGATGCTCCCAGAGACTTGAGTCAAGGGATACTAATAAGATAACCCATCTCAACTTAAGCACTCACAGCGCGTGTTCTCAGTATTTTGACCACTTATGAGTCTCTGAATTAGCCGCAGCCTACTGCAAAAAGAAGCTTCTCCGACTATGTTTGAGAGCATCACAAGCTGTCCGTATGCATGTTAAGAAGGTAGTTTGACCACGTACCATCTAGTCAGCTGGTGGTACTTGTTGAAAGGTGGAGTCTTGCTGGAGGAAGTGAGTCACTCACGGGGCAGGAGGTGGGCCTTGGGATTTAATCGCTTGGCCCACCTCTGTCCGCTCTACTTTCTGGTACAGACACAATGTGACTAGCCCCACCATGCTCCTGCTTCTACACCTTCCCTTCTATGGTAGGCTCAGAGGCAAAATACACCCTCCTCCTTCACATTACTTCTTGTGTGGTATTTGACCGAGTAATGAAAATAGTAGTCAATAACATTGGGAAAAGTCAGTTGGCAGTCTTTATGACTGGATTCAATGATGTTATGAAGTTCTGAGAGGCTCCAAATCCTCCCCTAGCTGTTAACCATCATCAGATGCCTGAATTCCAAAAACCTCTTAGAATTGATATTCTAAAACCACCCTACAACAGGAAATCCATCAACATTGTGCATAGCTTATATTCCTGTTGGAGATGTAGATGACTAAAGAGAGTGTCTGGAATCAGATGGGGCTTGACTTTCTGAATTAAGAGGGCCCTGGTGGAGTAGAAGGCCTGGAGGATCATCTCCCAGCCACTGCAACCGGGCCAGACCAGAACAAGAGCTCTTCTCTCCCTGAGGATCTGGGGCATGTTACCTAAGCTCTTATATTACATGCAAGTCTTTTAAATATTTCTACAGATGAATAAATAGTGGATAGCTTATGGATAGATAGAACAGGGTTCCCAGCATCTGAGGGGGTTCAGCACCTTGTCACCATTGCTCAATGACAAATTTCATTTGGTCCTTGGTTACGTGGAACAGTAACACCATCTTCCTGTAATGTAACAGTTGTTTCTGTTAACATCAAGTGTGTTTATAAACTTAAAGGAACATATTTTGGGGGTGAGGGTGTTGCTTTATTTCACATTTCCTTATGTTTCTGTCTAATATTGATATAGAAGAAAGTAAGTTGAGAAGGGTTTTTTCTTTTTCAAAATTAAGGCCAAAACTTTAATTTATTCTATTAGATTTAGAAAAATCTAGAATTGACTTTAACTGCAAAAGCCCCAGTCCCAGGAAATAGAGATGCAAATTGAAATAAGCCGAAAGTTTTGATCTACTTTTTCTGGAGGGACATGCTCTGTCAGTCACTCTGAGTATAAGGAAGGGGGCGATGGGGGCTGGGGAGGCAGCTCAGCCGGGGGAACACTTGTCTAGATGCTCGAAGCCCTGTTGGCAGGGCATGTCTAATTGTGATACCCCAGAGTCAGAAGCACAAGGGCCAGAAACTCAAGGTCCTTCCTCTTCCACTCCACAGCAAGTGTCAGTCTGGGGTCATCCTGTCTCAAAATAAATGAATAAATAAACAGACAAGGAAAAAGGAGATGGAACTTGTTTGTGATTTCTATCAGTTATCCTTCAATTTCATGATTAAAGAGATTCAAAGTTTTCTCACCAACAATCTAAAATATTTCTGCCTAGTGACAAGTGAAAGGCTTTGAAATTATGAGAATAATCATAATTGTGATTAAATAAGTCATTTAATCACCATTCAGAACTTCCAGCAAAAAATAGTGATAATCAGTGAACAGAAACAAACAGACATGAGTATGGCTGGCATGGTTCCTGCAGTGCTTGGGGAGTGGTGCTTTGAAATCTAGCTAGCAAAAGTTCTGAAAACTATGCTAGCCTCAAGATTAACTCTATTTTATGAAAAAATGAATTTCAAATATTAATATTCTGTATTAATATTTAAACATTCATTTAAAAACCCATTTTAAAAATAGCTTGGATACGGGTTTTTTACAACACATCTCATTTGTATGACAGGCTGTCGCCCACAGAGGCTCATATACAGTTCTGCAAATGAAAATGGAAGTTTCTGAGCACCCCAGATGCATGCTTATGTAATTCTACTTCAAAACAAATCGCACTTGGCAGGGCCTCCGAACGCCTTGTCCTGGGGTATACATTTTTTGTTGTAGCATCTGTCCCATTTATCCATTTTTGCCATTACACTACTTTATTCATCTGACAAATACTTCCCAAGTAGTTATATTGTGTTGGACATCATCTTGATGCTAGAGCTGTGTCAACATATAAGACGTTCAAATGTGTGGAGCCCAGGTGTACAGAGGCAGAAGATAAAAACATCATGCACACACAAGTGTAAGACACAGGCTGTGTTGCCAAGCCGTAGTACCAGTGTACCAATCCAGTGTGGGAAGTGGGTGGGCAGGGAAGGGAGCTTGCATTAGCACAGTGTCCGGGGACAAGCTCACTAAGGTGATATTTTAGTAAAGACCTGAGGGAGATGGAGGGTTCACCAGACGGCACTCCATGGGGAAGGTCCAGCAGTGTACAGGATCAGGTTGTACCTCCAGAAATTGCCAAGGAGCTAGAGACTGACTGGGATCCTCCAGCTGGACAGTTGGCATTACCTCAGGGACAGATGGAAGCCTTGTGGACCACAGTGGCAGCAGGAATCGCATGACCTGACCTACCCCCTAGAAGGAGCCCTGCAACTACTCTGCTGAGAAGAAATGGTGAGAGAATGTGGAGGGAGAGAAAGACTAGTGAGGAGGTAGGCATTTAGTCCAGGGCAGACATGGCATGGACCCAGATGTAGATGGAACAAATGGAAGAATGTGACCCAGGACTAGCCATGTGATGCTGCAGCAGTCTGAAGTAACAAAAAGATCTGTCTGCACCCAGCTGTGACAGAATCCATGTGATGTTCTCCAGTCTCTGTGGCTGCTCTGTGGCTTTGGACTACCTGCTGCCTCTAACTGGGTCTGGAGATCTTCCTGTCTCTGCCCCTGCTCTATGACACTGGTTCATTCACAGCCACGTTATGCTTTGTCCATGAATATGGGGTTCAAATTCAGGTCCTCATACTTGTGCACGAATCACACTCACCCACTGAAGCATCACACTAGCCCCCGAGTCTGTGTGTTTATAGACGCGTGTCTCTTCCTTCAGTGAGACTATTTTAATCCAGTGATTGAACAAGTACCCCAAACTTTGCATGGCATCAGATTTGACCTTATTTTCCTTCCCTTACCCAAATGTTACCACCCTTCCTTTGATCTTCCTAATTCAAAGTTTTTGTTGGTAGCACCCCCTTCATCCCAGCCACCAAGGCCAGCAACCCAAGTCATCCTTGAGAGCTTCTTACACACCACCCAAATTCCTCTCCCCTTTTCTGAGTTCTTGCCTTTACTCTAGTATTCTTCCAACCAGACCTGCATCCAGAGCCGCAGTGTACAAGCTCAAGTGTGGTTAGGGGCTGCATTCACCCTTTCACAGTGCCTTGGTGACTCTTGCTTTTCACTTTCCTTCTTACAGGACCTGCAGGTCTCTGTGACCTGAGCCCCAGCTGGCTCTCGGTACTCACTCGCACTTGACTCCTTTGCACCCATTTGCTACTCCAACACATGTGTTTGAGAGTCTGGAACCAACCATGGTGTGTCTCTACTTATATATTTATTCCTTCTTATTCCTTCTAGAGTGGTCTTTCTTTGCCATTGGAATTATGAAAATCTACTTATTCCTCTGTGGAGGCTCAGGATGAATGTCCCTCCTGCTAACCCTGTTTAATCCTCTGTTCTGCATGCGCCTCCATTTCACCCTGCCCACCATCTCTACAGGCCTCTGCAACACATGTGTGCTTTTTGACCATCTCTTTATTTAATGCCCTTTATCAAGCTATCAGCCCATTGAAGCCACAGACTATCTTTTTGGAACTTATTTTCCTGGTGGTGACTCCCACTATCTCCCTGAAGGTGGTGTGGGTTGGTGATCTCATGGATTGATTTGTACTCTCTTCTCCCCATCATTTCTACATTGAGGCCCCCAAATATTATGTTGTCTAAAGGTAGGAACTTTTAGAAATAAATAAGTTTGCATAATGTCATCAGGGTGTCCATCATGATGGAATTAGCATTCTTATCAAAGAAGAGACTACAGTTCTCTCCATCACGTGTAGATGCAAAGAAAGCAAATCCAGCAAGCCAGGAAGGTCAAAGATCCCATCATCACTGGACACTAAGTCTGCCAGCACAGCGATCAGGGAGCCAAGGGGCCAGCAGCTCCCCCCAAACTGAGTTCCTGGCATTAGACATGTGTATGTTGAGACCATTGTGAAAGCAAACTGACCTCTGTGATCCTGTGGTCCTCATCTCAGGATTATGGAACTTTCATTGATAAGGCCTCTAAGGTCTCTTCAGTGGCTAACCTTCTGTGTATATAGAGTTATGTCAGTATTAATAACACAGGTTTTACAGTAACATGAAGATGTCTAGGGAAGTGTAGGATGAAATCAGAATAGCAGAACTGTCTTTAGGGAAAAAGAAGGCAAACTTTCTATACTGAATTGCTTCTAAAAACTACAAAGATGCTTATTTAGGCAAGTAAAGATAGGTAGGGGAATTTGAAGTATGGAAATTTTCCTTTGTTTAAAGAATGTATTTATAACGGCTAATTCTATGTAACAACAGAGTCTCCTAGAAGTCATTATTTTAGATATTAAAAGATGTTATGTCTCCAGTGTGCAAATATCGAAGCTAGGAATTTCTAATCTTTCATCTAGTGGCTAAGGTAACTATAAGATGCCAATAAAACTCTCATAGGTCACAGATATATCATGTGAAACTTCAGCTCAAAGTCATACGTGTGTAGTTGCACACCACGAAACAAAATTGCTGAGAACTGATGCATAGATGTATAAATGTTATGCAGACATCTATAAATACACATGCAGGCATATGTGATCATCTTTCTCATCTGGAAACTCACCAGTCTTGGGAGAGTGTTCAATATTAGAGAGAAGCATTCAGGCCTGCATGTTTTCATCATTTTTATTTTCCTACTATATCTCCTGCAGTTGTAATATGTCCGTTAGATCATGGGCTGTAGCTACATAAACAGTCACATTTATAGCACTATTTCAATTTAGTGGTTCCCTTGAGGAGAAGGCTCTTGCCTTGCATGTCATTGTCAACCCATGCGGACTAGTGAGAAACCTTGCCAGGAGGAGCTGGAACTCCATAAATATTTATTTAATGAATTGATTTGAAAAGGGAGAAACACAACAGGAATTGACTAGTGTAGTGGGGCTGCTGGAATATAGAGCAGCAAGAACAGAAGCAGACAGTGTACTGAAGTAGTTGAAATCCAGCACCATGGAGGCAAACTTGACTTCACATCCCAGCTCTGCCATTTACAGACTAAATAACTTTTGGCAAAATGCTTAATCTCATTAAAGCTTAGTTTTCATGTCTACAAAACAATGAATTTCTCCCAAGGTGTAAGGAGATAATTCTCAGTGAAATTTCAGCTTGAGGAAGGCTGTGTCTAATTTCTTAGCTATTTTTTTATGAAAAGTCATAATCACAGAAACATTAAGTTAATGAAATCATACAAGGTTTTTGTTGTTGTTAACCATGACTTCAGGAACCGATTCAGTAAGAAAAGGCAGATTTGAGTCCTGAGAGGATCATCCTAGGAGCATCTTGTGACCTGTGGAAGCTACAGGGGGGACCTAGGTGACCAAACTGGGACTTTTCCAAAGTCTGGGGATTTTTGATACAAGCCAGTTTCACAAAGACCTGCATGCTTTAGAAGGTCACCACCTAAGTCTTGGAAGGCAGAAAAAATAACACAGTCATGTGTACCAAGAATAAGCTAAGGGAAGTCAGTTTTTGAAATACAAAATTGAGCTAAAATTAGGCACCATGTGCCTCGTGACCCTCAGAATTCAAGTCAGAATTCAAGTGACCCTCAGGGTCAGAAATCAGGATTTGGAAGTCAAAGCAGCAGGAACTGGAGTTGGAGAGAATGGCAGCTTGACAAGAAGGTGTCCATAGGGAAATTGCCAAGTGCTTTGAACGCATCTGAGCTTACTAGATTACTTTGAGCTGTAGTTATCTATCTGTTGTCTCCTCTGCAGAGAATAGCAGGTCACAGAACCCACTGAGCCACTGTGCAGAAGTGTGCCTGCTTGGGCTGTAATGACGAAAGTGTTGCCAATCCTCCAGGGGGTGAGGAGGTGACAGTGGGGAGCAGGCAGGGCCAGAAGGTTACATCACTACTCTGGCTTTGTTTCCGGGGGAACCAAAGGCAACCAGTAAAGCAAAGGCGTGGTATGACATACTGCATAGGGAAACCTTTTCTTACAGTCCTGTGGATGGTGAACATGAGAAAAATGATGTCAGAGATGCCAGGAAAGATGTTAAGTCTTCAGGTCAGAGGTCAGGAGTATCTCTTGTCTTAGTCCATTGGGCTACTATTACAAATATAATATTTGTATAGATAAACAATACAAATTCATTTCTCACTGAAGCTGGAAAATGCAAGAACAAGATGGCAGACTCAGTGTCTACTGATGACCTCCTGGTCCAAGGCAGTCAGCTCTCTAAGCTGTCCTGACTATGGCACTGAGTCCTCATGACCTGATCACCTCTCCTAAACCATAACCTTAGATGGTTAGGACTTGAACATATGTATACCAGCACTCAGATAATTGTACCTGTCTTTAAAAACTGGTGAGGAGTAGGAGAACAAGACATAGAGTTGGGTGTCACCTTTGGAGGTGGGCTCCAGGGAAGCCATTGGCCAATGGCAGGTCTAGAATCAGATAGAAGCGTATGTTTGGTAGAAGAGAGCTAAGGGGATTCATCTGATTTTGAAGGAGGAAGGAAAGGCAGCAGCAACTGCTGCTTCTGAGATAAAAGAGGCAGGGAGGGTCTGTGTAGGTGCTTACCTGGAGATTGTTAATAGTTTATTTCAGATCTTGTATGTGACAGAACAAACCTCTGGATACCTGCAAAGTACATGTCCTAAGACAGCCTTATTCAGAGAAGACACGTATGTCCCAGAGCGGCTTGCTGCCACTGTAGAGGCATCCAGAGTCTTCCTCTCTCCCACTCCTGCCTACTTAACATAGATACCCAGTCCCTCATGGCAACCTGGGAGAGGCCTGTCATCTCTTCCGGTGGTTGTCTCCATCTGGGTGAGCACTGTGTCCTAAGTGCTGGGATGTAGCAGCTGCCCAGTCATTCTACAACAAGGGGCATCTGTGTTTTAACTGAGGGGTGACACATTTTACAAGATTTTGTCCCTGATGTTGTCACAAAGGTTTGGGAATTGAGATAAGAAAAATGCCAAGTGAGATGGCAAATGGTGTTAGTGAAATATTTGTTCTTTTTGCCTCATAAAGGGTAAGAATACGTGTGGCTACACAAAAATTGTATAAATATTATATTGTGATAGATACATAAGTATTTATGTTCACCGACCTTCTGGGAATTGGAAGCTTTTTCCTGATCCTAACATTTTTCCCTAAGTGTTTTATTCTCAATGCTTTACTACTGAAGAGTAGCACAAAGCGTTTTTATTACAGAGTCAAGGCTTACCTGAAGCAGGCCTTTCCCTTTGCGGACTTGAAGAAACAAAGACACTTTGTTAGCTGGCCTCTGGTGGTGTCATGGCTAAGATTGGGGGGCGGGGTGTAACCTTTCACATAGGACGTGTCTATGGCACACCTGAAATCTGCATCTTACACAGTGGCATCTTCTGCAAACATCTGAAAGTTAAGCTGTACTCTGGATAAACACACTTGATTAAATAGATAGGAAACAAGTCACATCTATTATGGCCTTCATATTTAAGTTGCATATAGAATTTTGATCATATATCTTCGTGTAACCATAGTGGCCTTTCTCTTTTTTTGTCGTCTTTTTTTTTACATTTTGAAATGCCACTTTGTTGAATTGTATAAATGTATATTCTTCAATGAGTCTATCAAATAAAACTACTCAAATTAAAATAATAATATACAAATGCATGTGTTGTGAACTAAATTGCTGTGTTCATATTAAAATTTCCCTATATTCCTTTACCTAAAAAACAAGTAATTTAGAAGCATTATTATAGAACACTTTCCTTCAGCTAACATTAATCTGTGGATTATTTACATAGTAAGTTGCCAGGTACCCATCTTTCCCTCTGTCACAGAAGATCCCTGGCTGTCATAATTAAGTGGATGGGCCTATCTCTGTGGCTTATGTGTCTGTCTGTTCCCACATTCCTCTGAGTTGTCTCTGTTCTCCACTGTGATGAATCCAAATAAATCGGGGATCTGTCACTCTCGTAGACTATTTAAACGTATGCTTCACCTTCCTGAAGTAGCAGAAAGTGTCCCAAACTAAATATATGCATATATGCAACAGACTGCTTCATATAATGAGGTCATAATGAGTTGATTCTATAAACTATCTCAGCAAAAACACTGTCGAAACAAAGTGAGCCCCTACCTGCCATCCTCAGTGAAGCCCTTGAAGGATTAATGAGGTATCTGCAGTTAGACTGCACGATCCTTCCAGAAACCTCAAAGCGGGGGAGAACGTAGCGCTCCCTTTCAGAAAGCATATGCTTTGCTGTCAACCTCAACCTGAGACAGAGACGATGATTCACATCTCTGAGTCAACATCCTGCCTCCTTGGACATGTCAAATCTCTGACATTCCAGTGTGACAGGACCCTCATAATGAAGGCACCAAGTAGGGAGAGAAATTGCTACCCAGCTTTCAATCATATGATTATCATGTGGGTACACAGTAATCAGATAAAAGAAAGCCAAAAGTTCTGGTCACATTTAAATCCAAATTTAAGAAATAAAGTAGGAGCCCAAGTCTAGATCATCTGTTATTTCCCTAACTTTATTTATTATTTATCTGTTATGTTATTTACTTTATGAGTATTATTTAAATGTTAATAAAGGTCCATTTGTATTAGGTTACATGAACTCTTAAGTGATGTCTGACATATACTTCATTTCAAAAACTTCAAAATGAAGCTATTTGTTAGCTAAAAATACTAGTTTTGATGAGGCACTCAATCCAGGAAGATAAGAGCTCCATTCTCCACTGCTCACTTCCACCCTTCCTTGACATCCAACACCATCAGTCAGAACACTGGTCTTTGTTATCTCCACACACTTCTCTAGGAAGGCCTCTATGCTGGCTGCTTTTATGTCAACTTGACACAGGCTAGAGTCATGTCAGAGGAGGGAGCCTCCACTGAGAAAATGCCTCCCTGAGATCAGACTGTAGGCAAGACTGTAGGACACTTGGGCTGGTGGTCCTGGATTAAGAAAGTAGGCTGAGCAAGTCATGGGGAGCAAGCCAGTAAGCATCACCCCTCCATGGCTTCTGCATCAGCTCCTGACTCCAGGTTCCTGCTCTGTTTGAGTTCCTGTCCTAACTTTCTTCGATGATGAACAGTGATGTGGAAATGTAAGCCAAATAAACCTTTCCTCCCCAAGTTGTTTTGGGTCATGGTGTTTCATCACAACAATAGAAATTCTAACTAAGACAGCAGTAGAACAGTAATTAATACAGGCCCCTTCACTCCATATCCTCTGTTGCCTCAAATATTGCAGTTGACAACCCCTATTGGCCATTCTGCTTTCTCTCTTACCACCTTCTCCCATCATCCAATATCCACAAGAAATGAGGAGACAGTCTCATTATATAACACCGCCCCATTGTAAAAATTTGTTGCTATCTTTATTTAAAGCATCCACTCTGCTTGGCCTTGACCAGCCTCATTGCTCACCAGCTTCTTCCCATCAGACATTCTTTCTGCTCCTTACAAATCTCTGCCTCTTCCCAAAGGCCTCTCACAAGATAGTCCCCTCTTTCTTGTTATTAAAGACTTGACTTAAATGCCACTACCCCAAAGAGTCCTTCCTGGCCCCCTTATGTAAAGTCAGAGGTTACCAGCTCTTCCTCACTCCCTCAGCTCAGCTGCAGTTGGTTAAGGTAAGTGACTCACATTAAGAAAAAGGTCTCCTCCAGTGAACTTAGCACAAATTGCCTCCCTGTTTCTGGCGGATCTCTGAACAAATGTGAGTGCAGGAAGCGGGTCTGTGTTCCTGAGCCCAGTAGACTCACACTTGTAGTATGGTATAGTTGGATGGATGGATGGATGGATGGATGGATGGATGGATGGATGGATGG